>CAXIUB010000212.1:0-36023 GCA_964034835.1 Muscina levida | reverse complement strand
CTAAGATTTTTCTTTCCAAATCCATCAACAACTCCAAAATTTGTTAAGAACTGACAGAGTTTTTGGCTCATAAGTAAGGAAAGACCCGACAACGCAGTTTTTGAACCGTAAGTCATAATTTAAGGGGTGTTTGGAAAATTTGGTTTACAGATTTATATTATATTCGACCCGAGCTACATTAAGCACTAACTTACTCTCAAAGTTACAAATGACTGTATTAGTCTGTTATTGATTTTGTTAATTTCAACTACTACTTAATTTACCTTTACACCCCATGAATGAGGTATGGGATAGCTTCTCGCGTTGTTGTGAATTAACACGCTTTCTATTTTTAGATTCACAACTAACGGCACCTACTTGTTTATCGACGAATGCGAACGTCACTGTTTGAGAAGCTCTTACTAGACATGCCGATTGACTCGACACTTATACTGCGCAGTTGCTGTCAACAACATTAGAGGGGAGCCGACAATGATAGAAAATTTTTCTTTTAAGATGACTGGAGCCATGAGTTAAACCTGTGATCTCCCGCATGGTAGTCGCGTGTTCTAACCACTATGCCACGGCCGGTCCCAAATTTCAACTTAGACTGCGTTATATTGGAAAATTTAAGTTTGAACTCCTTTTATTCCCTTTTAAATTGTTATATGCAACATTTTACTTGCACCTATGACAAAAGTGACACACTATCATTATTCAGTCATCAAAATATAATGGTGTGTGTGTTCTGTTTTATTGTTGTTTTAATTTGTACTGTGACATACAGTCAGCTTATTATGTGATTACAAGTAGTTTACTTATGCCAAAGCGTATGAGATATGTGGAATTTTATGTATGACTCATACGTAAGTCAGTATATACGACAGAAAGTATAAAGGCAAGTTCAGACACAAGAAATCTGTCCGTCAGCAGTGTTATCGATAACGAATTGCTATGACATACTAGTTGTCGACAATCGTTCTCACACAACATTTTCTCGCACCGCCTAAGACATAAGTTGCACGAATATTTCAGTTGTATTTTCTACCACGTTTTCGTTCTTATAAAGACACTTATCAAAAAATATGGTCATAAATCTCAAACCCAAGCAAAAAATTTAATTTATTTAAGAGGAAGCCTGAGCTCATGTCCTTTTACCCATATCTTAATGGAAAATAATTAGCATTTTTGCGATTTTAAGGCATTGGGTGCTATCTACACCTTTGCTTCAGAAAGAAAAGAGATATTCCGTATAGTATACCGAGATATAACCGTGTTAAAATATAGAAAAAGTTCATTAATTCAACCTTGAGCAAAAAACTGCGTATGGCCATTAAATCAGCCAATCAGCAGCCGACCTTACAAAATGAATTATGCTGAAGTTCTTATATTCGGGTTTAAAATCAAATTAATAAAAGACTTTATACTTACCCTTCTTTAAACTTTAGGCAATATGAAACAGACATGCATTACATTGAAAAAGTACATAATTTATTATATTTTAATTATATATTATTTATATTCTAAATAAACCATCACCAACATATGATACGTGCGAACATGTTGGTAACCAAATTTTATGCGATTCTAATTAAAACTTTGACTACATAACTGAAATATGAAAAGTTGAAGATGTGATTGGTATGTGTGCAACTTATTACCAACCGTACCTCATTGCAACCTATATTGAGGAACAAACTGAAAGTAGCAGGAGCTGTTCACTAATGTTATTTGATTTAAGTCCTTCTTTCCTCATAGACCTCCAGCGATTTGCTTTTAGTTCCCTCCTCCTCCTTCGACCTATAATACTCTATTAGTATGTATTTTCATTTGGTTAGAGTGTTACTTAAATTCGTAATAGATTTTTTACTTTTTTATAAGGGAGGAGTTTTTAAATATACTAATTAACGCATAATTAGACTAATTTTGGAACATTGCTTATTCCTCTGTGCATTTGAGTGCATGAAACCCTGTGAATCTATAATCTATATATATAAAATGCTTGGGTGACTGACTGATCACTCCCCAGCCCAAACGGATAAAGCTAAAACCGTGAAATTTGGAATGTAGGTTCCTTTTATGATGTAGGCGCGCACTAAGACGGCATTTTTGGAAATTCGGACTGGTAGGGGGTAAATAGCCGTGGTACCGCCCCATACAACTAGAATTTTGAAATGGCTGTATCTTTTAAGCCATTATAGGTGCGAAGTCAAGATTTGGTACGTATATCGGACGTAAAAGAAAAAATACTTTGTTTGTGGACAGAGGGCGGTGCCACGCCCCTTTATTAAAAAAACAGTTATATTTGCCAAATGAATGGGCCGATTTCAATCATATTTTCTTTGTGTGATACTGTCCATTGGATCATTGGCTACATGAAAACATAATTAGACAAAGGGGCGTGGACCGCCCACACAAACCGAAATTTCAATCGGTCATATCTCAAAAGTTATTAGAGTTATGAAGATGAAATTTGCTTCATATGTTACTGATACAAAGAGGATTACGTCTCTCTGGAAAAAGGGCGGTGCCACGCCCCCTTTTGAAAAATTGTCATCTGGGCGAAATAAATGGACGGAATGCAATAAAATTTTCACTGTGTAACACTATCCATAGGGTCCCTATCATAGGATATATGAATACATAATTAGACAATGGGGCGTGGCACCGCCCACACAAACCGAAATTTCAATCGGTCATATCTCAAAAGCCATTAAAGGTAAGAAAATGGGATTTGCTACATATGTAAATGGTACATGGGGGATTACGTCTCGCTGGGAAATGGACGGTGCCACGCCCCTTTTGGAAAAATCGTTATGTCGGTCATATTAATAAAACGATTGTAATAACATTTCCATAATCTATAATCTATAAAATTGTTCATTGCCTGTAGATATGATAATGAAATTAAGGGTGGTTGTTCCCCTTTTCGAATAAACGTCAGTTAAAAGTGGATTTTTTGATATTCGTACTTTTAGCGGTAAAAATGACCCGACCAATCTGTTAAAGCTTTAATCGAAGAAATTGATATTAGCATGCTCAATATCAAATTGGTTTAAAGTTTTTTTTTTTAAACCGATATTTTTGGTTAAAAAATTCGTAAAAGAGATAAACATTTTACTATCACCCAGACCAAACGGCTAATGATGTAATCATAATAATTTATATCGGCTTAGAATTAGAACGAAGCAAGGACGGTTTTCGAAATTCTTACCTTTTAGGGGTAAAAAACGCCGAAAAGGGATAAAACTGGTACTAAACGGCTAATGTCACAAAAATGTAAGTGAATATTTTAGTTGTGCGATGTTAAGCAATTTTTCGAAACTCGCTCTTTAGTTGTAAAAATACCGAAAAAGGGATAAAGCTTGTATTATCGCCCAGACCAAATGCATGAAGGCTGAGTTACGAAAATGTATATAAAATTACTGCCTATAGAATTAGAGAGCCGCCAATTGGGGGTTTTAGAAATTCGAACATGTAGAGGTAACCAAACGGTTAAAGGTATAAGTGTATATTGGCATGCTTCCTATAAAATTAGAGGGGGTACCAGCCCGTTATAGTTGAGCGATGCGAATATATCTTTTGAAATTCGAACTTTTAGAGATAAAAAAAGGGAATAAAGGGACTACAATCTGTGACAAAAATTGGGTGTTCGTTTGTTTCACTGTAAGTACGGGTGAAGCAACGCGAGCCGGGAAAGCTAGTTTCATTTATAAAATTGTAACTTCCGATGGCACTTAATCATTTCATTATTAAATTCATATGTTGACGGACATAAATCTGTAACACACTTAAAGCATATGATATCATTCTCAGTTATTTCATATTAGAGATATACAAAGTTTTCATAACTGAAAATTAATCGAGATTTGCCAGAGCGAAAACAGTCATTAAATTCTTACTCTAGAAGCAAATATACTAAAGCATTCTGATATGGTGAAAAACACAGAATTCGGCGTAAAAATTAAATCACTGTTTATTGGTTTTATTGTATACAAATTTATATCTCTATCTCTTTTAGCTTTTCCATTAAAATGCAAAGCACTATTATAAATTGAATAAGAACTTGCGTCAGCTGATTTAGAAGCTTGTACCAAAAATGCCGATTTTATACTCAGAACTTACTGTCGCCACCAACGAAGGGGACGCCGACCAAAGAAATGTATTTTATATGTATTTCGATTTACTAAAAGTTGTATATAGTATGGAGTATAGTATAAAGCGCCCATTTACAGCAACTTCAACGAAGACGGACCACTAAGACGATAACATGTTGTAAATAACGCACGCAAGACATCAATATATTTTTACTTTTAAGAAATAACGTTAACATTTTTACGCTTAACTTTTTGTTTTAATTAAAGTATGTTTGTCCATGTAGATGGCAGGGACAGGGCTCGAACTAATGTTAATGTTAGACAGCATTATAAAATAAATCAGTTTTTCTCTTTTAATTTTCAGTGTTTCATTTGTATATCCTAATAAATTATTTTTTTCTCGTTTCAGATTCCCTCCACATTCTCGAAATTGCAGCGGATTACAAGTGATCTGTAGACAAATGGTTATGGCACAAACTGATAGCTAATTTAAAGCTTTACAACCGATATCTCATAACAGACGTAACGGTCTCAAGTAGCGGAACCTACACCCGAATTGTGTTGCTTTTGCCTTCATCGTTGGCGGATCCGCAGGAAAAATCTCTCAAGTTGGCAAAGAAACGATAATAAGACTTATAATCAGAGAACCTAAGCGGTTACCGGATCGGATGGCGCAGCACTGAAAACAACAACGTGGTGTAGTCTTTCATTCATAGATACAGGCGAGAATCAGAATTAGGGAAGTATAAACAAATAAACTATTTTAAGGGTTTTACTTTGCTTTCAGTTTGTATGTATTTGCAGGAAAATAATTCAATTGGGTCAATATATCATCTTTAAACTGGACACTGTACATGATAAATACGGGTGAGTTAATATTAAAGATAACTATAAATAGAGGACTAGTTAAAATAAATATCGAATTTTGTATAATTCTGTGGCCATATGGAAAAACTAGGTAACTCCACTTTTCCCGAAAATTCAGATAACACCAAAAATAGAATGTGTGTGTTAATTTACAGACCGGCCGTGGCATAGTGGTTAGAACACGCAACTACCATGCGGGAGATCCCAGGTTCAAAACTGGCTCCAGTCACCTTAAAAAAAAACAAAAATGTTTCTTTCATTGTCGGCTCCCCTCGAATGTTGCTGACAGCAACTTCGCAGTATTAAAGTGTCGAGTCAGTCGGCGTGTCTAGTAAGAGCTTCTTAAACAGTGACGTTCGCATTCGTCGATAAACAAATAGGTGCCGTTAGTTGTGAATCTAAGAATAGAAAGCGTGTTAATTCACAACAAAACGAGAAGCTATCCCATACCTCATTCATGGGGTGCAAAGGGAAATTAAGTTTTTTTATTTTTAATTTACAATCACAGATCAAAGTTTTGATAAAGTTTCTCATTTAAAAGTTATTTGAAAAACAATCCATACGGCCACATAATTATAAAACTATATATAATGTAAGCAGGTTACTCGCATGTAGGACAATAATCTAGATTGGCTTTAATAAATTTTAATCGAAAGAAAAATTAGCTACATTGGTGGATATTACATTTATTAATGACCGTTGGGGATGTAAAGTGAATCTTGCATATCAAGATTCCACCTCCCACGTGGTGGCACCTGGGCAACGTTGTTCGTGATATTTTTTATCATGAATAGCGGCAGACAGTGAGCGACGAACTCTGATAGTTCGGTTAGCCCTCCAACTTCAGGCTTCTAGGAAAACACGAAAAAGTAAAAGTTACAGACATAACCTCCCAAATGATGACGATCCCCGCAAACGTAATAAGGACCATTATTTAAGGATATGCACCTCTATAGAGAAGGTTCCACCATCCGAGTGGCGGATTTCCTTAAAACCAGTAAGAAAGTTTCAGTCGGGCAAACCGACTTACATATACCATCACCCTCTGTAAAACAAAAAAAAATCTATTATATTGATATTATTACTCGATTTCTAAAGTGGGCGAAGTTGTACATTAGTATGGGAGGTTATAGCTGTACTAAATACAGAATTTGGGTAAGATCGCGTTGCGTGTATTGATATTATTACTACATCTCTTAAGTGGGCGGAAAGGTACATTTGTATGGAAGGTACCAGAAGGGGCGTGTCTAGACTTCCAGAATTTTTCTCTAAAACTTTATCCTGTTATAACTTAACAAAATACAAAATTTGGGCCCGATCGTGTCGAGTGTATTGATATTATTACTCCATCTCTAAAGTGGGAGTGATACATTTGTATGGGAGGTAACAGAAGGGGCGTGTCTAGGCTTCTAAATTTTTTCTTTAAAACTATATCCTGCCAGAACTTTACTATATACAGAATTTGGGTACGATCGCGTCATGTATGTTAATAATATTAATCGATTTCTAAAGTGGGCGATACCAGATGTGTATTGGAGGTCCCAGATGGGGCGTGGCTAGACTTCTAGTTTTTTCCCCAAAAACTGTATCCTGATATAGCATTACTAAATAAAGAATTTTTTTACGATCACGAGATGAGATGAGATGATGAGAAGATAAAGATGATGAGATTAAAGATGTATTTTATGAGCACCTTAGGAAACATACGACCGCTGCCCCGGGCACGAAACTAAAATCGTACTGGAAGATTTTAATGCAAGAATATTAGCTTTGCAGCTGGAAGGAGCATGTCAGTGAGTGAAACCAGATTTCAGCGTAAGGAAAACGAAAAGGCTGCTTGGCTGTCCCCCGATCAATACACCGAAAAAAAAATTGCTGGATTTGATCCGTGATCCGTGGTGCTAATTTTGACTCGGATTATTACCTGGTTGCAGTTAAGGTGTGCACTAAATTAAGCCGACCGGAAAAAACCACCTAACCAAACATAGAAAGCAGGACTTCACAAGAATGCAAACCTCGGAGACGCTACGCCTCTTCTTCTGACATTCCAGATACACAGTAGCAGCATTAGGCATATAACCAATTTTAACAAAAAAATTGGCATACCACTACGTTGTTGCAAATATTGTACAAGTAATGAATATAATATTTGTAGGTGATTTGGGTTCAAAAAAGTTCCGCACCAAACGCGATTTCTAAAAAAAAGTCATATGAAATAAATTTTAAGTTTAAAGTATGATGATTTACTAAATGGCAAAATATCTTGCATAATTTTAATTGCACGCTCTGCGCAGGTGAACTTTCTGAATATCTAATGGTTTTTTTACCCAATGTCTAAGAAAACATTTGTTTGCTTTTGTAAAGCCGGACAATGACCACCTCTATATCTGGCTACTTTCAGTTAACATTGTTAATACATGACAAAATGTATGTATTGGCGCGAGTTGGCTACTGTGTAATTTAAATCACTTTGAAAGATTTGTGAAGAAATATAACAACAAAGCAAAACGACAAAAACTGCTGATGGGATGACGTAACCTTCGTAGGAAAACCTTGAATGGCTATATTATCTGAAAAAAAGTAATTGCGTTTGGTGCGGAAACTTTTTTGCGATTTCGAAAAAAAATAAATAATGGGAGTTCATACTTTTTTATGCTCTATTCGACTATTCTATGCCATTTTTCCTATTTGCAAAAATTTTAAAAAGTTATATGCCTAAGCAGCATATTGCGCACTGGAAAAAACGTAAGATGAAGGAAGGGGAGAACGAGGATGTAGCGATACTGGGATAGAGTTGAAGCAACAAAATTTTCTAAGAATTTTTTAACACACTTTTAAAAATTTTGTAAGTACTTTTTAAATATGTTTCTGAGCTCGTAAATAAGGAACAATATCCTTAACAAATAAATATTCATTCAATTTTTACTACTTAATAATGTGATTTGTTATATTTCAGGTAGCATACATCATAATTAAACCCATAGTCCATCCTTAAAGCAAATTGTTTTTTTTTTTCATGAAACTTTAGAAATTAAATGCATTTTGCCAATTTCGCTCATGATGTTTATTTGCTGTTATATCCTGCATTATTTCTCTCTCAACCACACACTTTTTCGTTTCTCATTATTTCATTTAAATGGTTACTCATTCATTGAATGTTATTTGTCATAAATAAAATGTTGCCCTTCAAAGAAAGTGGTTCTTATTAATATTCTTCTTGAGACAGGAGCAGAAAAAACAAAGTTGGAGGATGGCACACAACCCTACAGCAGAGGAGGAGCATCCTGTGTTCTAAATGAACGATGTAATGATGTCATTTTGCATTTGTTATCGTCGTTGGAAGGAATTTGTATTTTTTGTTCACTATTTCCTCATCATGGTTATGAATGATGTGCTTTCAGGTATTTATTGTGTTATTTATGTAAGACTTGCTGGCATTTATTTGCCTTTTTGGCAGAAGAAGGTGGAAATGTCAGATTTTTACGTGTAAACTTCATTAGTTGGCAAGGATAATAATAATTATTATTTTTCTGCATCTGTCAATACCGACATACATTGCGTCATGTACAAAATATTTCAAAGTATATTGAAGGAAAAACAAAAATACTCGTGTAAAAAATAATTATTTTCCTCTCCTGTCAATACTGATGTTTTTAAGTAAATACGAAATATTACGCAGTAACTACAAATTGTATCTCAAGAAGATTCAAACGTCTAAACGTTGAAACTTCTAATAGTTCATGTCTCAATTGTTGAGCTTGCTGCTTGATTATTGTCACATTCATATCGTATCGTAACTCTATCATTATGATACTGCATAGATAGTTGCACATACATATAAATGTTATTTTAAAGAAGTTTCCAAAAGAAGCGGAAGATATTTAAAACTTATTCCCAAAAAATAGGTTAAATTTAAATTAAATGTAATAGGTTAAATTTTGTAGTATTGATCGCAAACCGCTGCTACTATGCGCTAAGCAAGCGATTTAACGATAAGGCGCTCTCTCGAAGAACAAAGATCCAGCTCTACCAGACTCTGATCCTACCTGTCTTGCTCTACAGCGCAGAATCATGGGTAATGACACAAGCGGATCATTCTATTCTGGGAGTCTTCGAGAGAAAAATACTCCGCAAAATATTTGGACCCATCATCGTGAACGGCGAGTACCGTCGTCGAATGAATCATGAGCTGTATGAGCTGTACAACGACATCGACGTGGTCAAGCGCGTTCAAATAGACCGAATGCGCTAGCTTGGACACGTTGTACGAATGGACGAAAACGCTCCGGCTCGAAAAGTCTTCGGCAATAAACTCGATGGGCGGCGCAGGAGGGGGCGACCAAAACTCCGATGGATGGACCAGGTGACGGAACTGTTAAGTAAGCTTGGTATGACGAACTATCTACGGAGCGCAAAAGACCGAAGCGCTTGGAATTGTTTTCTGCGTGCGGCTACTGATAGATGAATTTCTGTTGTTGCTGCCAGTAAAGAAGAAGAAGAAGGTAAAATTTTGTATCTTAGTGTTGAGAATTTTTTCAATATTTCATCCATATATTTAATTTGATTAATCAGATTAAATTTTAACACTGCTTTGACATTTAAAATCGGTAATATCTAACTGAAATACCCCTAATAGACATTACAAACGATTTGACCAAAACTTCATTCATTAATTGTAACACATCAACGCCACACTTTTTATCGATTTGGCATAACACCCTATCCTATTTTTCTTTTCATTAAACCAACTATACCACAAACTGTATGATGAGATTTATTAAACTCCAAATAATTTTCTCACTGCAATAATTTCTTCCAAGAAAACATTCGGCATCCCTTTGAGAATTGTATCTTCTGTGATGTTAAATTTTGTGCATATTATTTTTCTTCTTGCACCTCCTCCCTCTCAAGGCACACTCATGCACTGCTACAATAAATGCACTACTTTAGAGGCTACCAAAACTTACTTTCACATCAATTTATCAGTTCTTTTGTGGCGAAAAACAAGTATCTTGTGTTGTGTTCGTTTCTGTGGAAACCATTTATCTTGTGCCTGTCTTTCCATCCTCCTCCATACACATCGACCTTTTGAACGAAATATTTTACTTATAGCTTTATAGATGCAAATAATACAACCATAATGATATTTTTGTTCTTTGTGTTCACATTCTACAGGATATCTTTTGTACGTTGATCCTTGTTCTTTTCTATAAATTGAAACTTAATAGTTACTTAAGTTTACATGTTTGTGGTTGGCTTATATAGTCTCTAGTCAAATTGAATGTAAAATAAACAAGTTATGTTTAATGCAGTTTTGGAAAATCTCGAATAACGCATTTTCTAATAAATTTAAGTAAGATCAGATATGGACAATGTAGCTGGAGAGCAAAGAGATTAACAAAATAAAAAAAATTAACAATCTATATATATAAAAGTGAACATTTGTTTCTACGTATGTCCACTATAGACTTCAAAACCACCCAACCGATGTGCAACAATCCGGCATCAATAGAAAGACAATCTTTCGAGGATCGTTATAGGTTACTTAAACATTGCATTTGAATCATGTGGTCCATTTATAGTGTCGATTTTCGATTTCCCATACAAAAAATGTTTAAATGTTTTAAATTGTGAAAATTTAAATAGTATGTCAATGTTAAATTTGTCAATATTTGAATTTTCAAATGAGCTAATTTGTTAAAGTACGGTATCTGAAGTACTAGATTAGTAGGAATGGCCCTACTCATAGGACCTAATTTGTAAAAGTGCAATATCTGATGGCCTAGATCATTAGGCATGGCTCCGTCCGTAGGACGTAATTTTGCGAATGGTAATGGAATTTGTTGTGGATTCAATTTACATTAATATACGTATTTTAAAGAAAAAGGGGGGATTTGAAATAGTATGTGGAATAAACACCAATATTCGTGATCAAGCATAAGGGGTAGCCCTGCCAAATTATGTTTTCCAAAAAGCAATAGCTGAAGAACTGTAGCACTATTCGTCTTGATATTTGGTATGCAATTTTTTGAGACCAGTGGCGTTTTTTGAGACCAGTGGCGTATGTGACTGAGATCTACGGCAGAAAAAATCGAATACTCACGAATTTAAACATTTCTCAAATCTGCATTCTATTATATTTAGATCGACAAACGTCATACAACAGTGCAATATTAGCAGTTACGAATGAGTGTGGAGTCTTTTAATTCCTTATTGCACCCATGGGTTCTGATATTGTTGATTTTGCAAAATGTTTGATCGCGTTGGCTATTGCATCCTCCTGTATTGCGCAGCTGTTTTGGATGTTGCAGAATAGAGCAAAAAATTTAAATTTTCTGAGAACCGCACATGAGTTTTCAAGTTAAAAAATGTTGCAAACATGTCAAATCATAATGAGGGATGAGTGAACTATGACACACAAAAAATCGTTGAAACCCCTTGATCGCGTATTATAGGATTTAAGAAGCAATACATGATTGAGTTATCATTCTTACATTAATTTACCCAGAAAATATAAGGGAACCGTAGTGTTGCTACTATGTATAACAATGATACCCACGGAATTGCCGTTAGATTTAAATGACTACAGTTTCCAGTTCGGTTAAAATTTGCAATGACATTAAATCTGAGGGACGATCTATTCAAATTTGAAAAATCCAAATTTTTCGCATGAACATCTTTATGTTGCATGTTCACGTGTAGAATGGCCCACTGATTAAAATATGTACACTTCTTTGGTCCTTCCATACATACTCTATTATCAAAAGCATTACAATAAATTTCTGTCATTAAAACTATATTATCTTTTAATATACCTAAAAATTTTTGTTAAATTTCGATGCGAATATCAAAAGAAACTAATACAACCCGAAGATTTATTCCAACCAAAAAAGTTAAATTTCAGTCAATACTTCTTTAGGCAGGACGAAGTCTGCCCGGCCAGCTAGTTTTAAATAAAAAACACTTTTTAATGATGCGTTTAACCTCCCTTATTTTAAATTAGTTTAAAAATTGTGGTTCGGTACGATACTATTTATCAGGGTTTTTAGGGTTGGGCTTTCTAAGGAGCAAAAAGCCGCTATTACAGCCGATTTTAGCTCCGCAACGCTATTGTATTGCTTGTTGATGGAATTATGCCCTTTATATTTTCAATAGGGTTTATGTTAGGGAAACACGTTGTCCACATTAAAGCTTAAACGTTTTCTGAATGATATCAACATTTTCTTTTCTTACTTACAACATTTCCCATTTTCATGTTGACAAAAACTTAATTTGTCTCCTGGTTTCGCCTTAAGAAGGGCAATAAACTAATTTTCTGTATGTTCACATATTCTGTGGAGTTCATGCGACAGCTTGGGAAGGCCAGCTCCAAAGTTCTAACGGAAGGCCCTTTCGATTTGAATTGTTATTGGACGGACGGCCCTGAAGGTTTGAACTGATATTGGAGGGATCTGCTCAAAGACCTAAGCTCTTTCTCTAAGAGACACTACGGTGGTGGGTAATTGTTGGTTTAGGGTGGATTGTCTGCAAAAGAAATTCGGTTATTTCCATGAAATTTGGAAAGTAGGTTCCTTTTATGACGTAGGCGTGGATTTTTTGTAATTCGGACTGCATGGGTGTAAAAAAAAACATGGTAGCGCCACATACAGTTTGAAATTTTAAATAGCTGTATCTCATTAACCATTATAGGCACGAAGTCTAGATTCGGAACGTATATCGGTCGTATAAGAAAAAATACTTTGTTTGTGGAAAGTAGGCGATGCCACGCCCCTTTTCGAAAATAGTTAAATGGGTCAAATAAATGGATCGATAGCAATTATATTTTCTTTGCGTGATACTGTCCACTGGGCCTCCATCATAGGCTATATGAAAACATAGTTAGAAAATGGGGCGTGGCACCGCCCACACAAACCGAAATTCCTTTGAAAATGCATACCTTTTATTGGTAAAGAAGGCCGAAAACGAATAAAACTGGTACTATCACCCATACCAATCGGGTAAAGCTATAATCGTATATGGGCATGCTTCCTATAGAATAAGTCCATTTCAGTTGTGCGATACGAATGTATCTTTTGAAATTCATACTTTTAGGGATAAAAAGAGACTTAATCGGTACAATTAATCAAACCGATGGTATAAAGCTACAATCACATAAAAGGGGTGTTCGTTCGTTAAAAGCAAACTAAAACCTTTTGCGGCTGGCTTACTACCTTCATTATGCCAATATTAGTGGGAAAAAGTGGATGTTGTCAATGTAAGTGCAGAACGCGTAAACAATCAAACTAATTGCAGCGTAAATAGTAACATGAGATACGCAAAATTTTTGGACACGATAGACTTGAGAGTTGGGTGGATGTGTTTTTCCACACGTACGTGCACGTTTGTATTATACTTGTTGTTGCACAAAGTATTGTAGCAATAATGTTTTTCTAAACTTATGCGATTTCAGCGAACAAGTGTTAGTGTACACTCTACACACCAACGATTAGGTTGCCAACGAAAGGAGTAGCAAAATCTGTGTTCTGAATCTATACAAGAAGACAACAGCGTTCGATTTACCACCTTTTGAAACTAAAAAGGAAATCTACTGCTTTACAATGTCTACAAACATCAATAGGCCCCCAGGAACATGCGTTGGCCAACACTTTTATGAACCTCTTCCAATATCAGTAATATTCGTTTTACTTGAAGTGTAACTTATTCAGTACTCTGCCACTGCGCCATTCTTGTATCACTTCTAGTTTCCTAGTGTCATACGGAATATTAAATCTGTTTAAGATAATTTAAACTTTCTATAATGAAATAGTAAATTTGAAATTACTATGTTATTAAAATGCAACTTTTCGATTGATGAGCAAGAAACTATACTGTACTTTAATAAATTTAACATTTGTTACTTAAGAAGACAGACAAATATAGTAAAGCAGCACGAAGTAGCAAAATATTGAGAATCATTCAGTGTACATTAGACATAAATAAAATTTATTTAAGGGAGACAGTAATTCTTCCTTACTCTACTTCCAGGAACTGACTTGTATCGGAGATGATATTAATAGTTGAAATAAAAAAATACAAGTCATTACTAAATTGTATTTAAATAAAATATTATAATAACTTTCTGATATTGTATTAATTGCATTCAATGTACGTTTTTTTAAAATGCATATAATAATGTACCTGATAACAGAACATTTTCAATTTAATGACCTCCACAACCAGGTAGATTTCATGCAAAACGATCCATATACACTACTTTTTTAATGTTACATGAAGCGAAACACATTTTCGTAAAAAAAAGTATTTTTTCACATCATTAAAAAAAATCTTTAAAGAAACCTAAAACTATATTAAAAAAACAAACTTTTCTCGAAATAGACGTCTAAGAAATTGAAATATAAAGGTTAGTATAAAATATAGCAACAACTAAACACACAGGTGATAACAATTTTACCAAACGCTAAGCATGCAATATCCCCGAGGACAGAAAAAGAGCAATTACAGTAACGAATTGACATCATTTCGGTTGCATCTGATGTGTTGCGGTCCATATCTTTCTAGTGTCTCTTGCAAACATAAACATCATTGGTACTGGAAACAGGAAACAAGCAAGGAAGTAAATTGTTACCAAACGTTATAAGACATGTCAACGGACACGAAATATTTCTTGTTCACTATGCAAAGGAAATAGGAAAAGAGCAACAGAGACATAAACTCAAAGTCCCTCTTTTGTACATCAACACAACCCAGCAAACCATTTTCTCCGAATTCGGTCAGATGTCTGACAGAAAGTCTGCACAAGTTGCCGATTCTGATGCCGAATTCTGTCTGAAAGTTGTATGGGTGGTTGACAAGAATTCGGACCGAAATGTGTGGGGAAATTCGGAAACTTGTGCAGACTTTTCGGTCCGAATTCGGTCAGATATCTGAGGGAAATTTCGAAGGGACTTTTGGATTTTTCTGAAGTAACTCTGGGAAATAATACGAGAATTCATGAGATTTTCGGACAAAATTCTGAATAAATGTACGAAAATCGTCAGAGACTTCTGTTATTTTTCTGTTTTTTTTTATTTGCACAAAAATTCCAAAAATTATTTTTTCTTAGTTACTAATTAATAAAATTAGTTTTACTAATTGTTAGTTTTACGAATTTCATTCTGCCAATAATTTTTTTAGCTGTACTTCAGCGTCCTTCCTCACTTTTTTTCTTAGACAACATTTATTTTCTTATTTTTTGATATATACTACAATCACCTTTAAATATTTGACACACATTTCGGGACGTGGCGTCTTAATCTATTGATTGCACAATCATAACTGAAAATGGGGATGAAAAACACACATTGGAATGCGCAACGCACTTGACAAACAACAACAACAAAAACCCGTTTTAGGAATTCCTAAACTGGTTTTCTTTTGTTGTTGTTGTTTGTGAGAGAAAACAAAACAAAAAATGACCTAGCGAAAAGTTTCTCTTGTGGGAAGAAGAAGAACAAAAAACTCCATTTCGAAAATGTGCAGACAAAATCGTTTAAAGACTTGGCGGACAAAATTCGGAAGAGTGTGCAGAAAAACTCGGTTGTATTTCTGAAGGCATTTATGACGATATCGTTTATTTTCGGCAAATTTTCTGATGTAATATAAGAATATCTGATGTCCGACACGTCGGAAGTTTGGTTTGCTGGGATATTCTATGAAAAATAACAACAGATTTTCACTCTTTTTTGTTTTTTCGAAGCAGATTTCAAAACGAAAATAAACAAGAAAAGTAAGAGCAAATAAACAAAGTGCTAAACAGGAAAATGTTGAAAACTAATACTCTACATGCAAACCAAATTGTTCACATATATGGCTTACCACATACAGATTAAGAGTTCTCGATGGTAGATGTCCAAAAAAGTATTCTGTTAGAGAAAAAAAAACATTATATTATAGTCAAACGAGAGAGATTTTCTCTTTTATGCATTAAATGTTCTTGAAGAGTAACTTGTGTATGAGAATCATAAAATCAAGTTGACGTGAAATATAAAAATTCCTACAGAATATTACAAAGTCAAATATTCACGAGGCTACAACCTTAGATAGCTGTGAGCCAGTTATTTATAGATAGATGTCGAGACTCTTTTTAATCGAGACTAAAATTTTTTCAGCAAATTATCGTCACCACCAGACACTGTTGACTGTTGTCGAAACTATCGCCCTACACATATGTCTTAACTGAGTTATCAGCTCATAAGAGAATAAAGAACTGAACAAACGGTTTTTGAACCGTAAATCAAAACTTTGAGGGTGTTAGGAAATTTTGGTTCACAGATTCATGTTGTACTCGACCAGACCTATATCATGCACTAGGTGGCTCCCCAAGTTCTGTAAATGTTTTCCATTTTGTAACACTGTGTAATTATTGGATTTGGTTTCCTTTAAAAGCAATTATAAAATCATTATGACATTTTTATACACTTAACCACGCGAACGGACATAGTGAAAAAAAAAAACTTAATTTCCCTTTACACCCCATGCATTAGGAATGGGATGCATCTCGCATTGTTGTGAATTAACACACTTTCTATTTTGGATTCACAACTAACGGCACCAACTTGTGTATCGACGAATGCGAACGTCACTGGTTGAGAAGCTTTTACTACACATGCCGATTCTCTCGACACTTACACTGCGAAGTTGCTGACGACAACAACGAAGGGGCCGGCAATGCAGAAAAATGAAGATGACTGGAGTCGGGAATCGAACCACTGATCTCCCGCATGGTAGTCGCGTGTTCTAACCACTATGCCACGACCGGTCCACCGGACGGAGTGAAGGGTACATTAATTTGGTTTATCCATTTGTATAGCCCATTAGGATGCATGGTATAGATTCTGAGTAGATTTAAAGATGTCCGTCTGGTTATCTGTCCCCGCCAATACAGAAGATATCAAACTGAAATTTGTAAAAAAATGCTTATATCCTTAATGCAGTGGCTACCCCCACCTCCCATGCAAATTGCCCTTTTTTGGGGATCTTTTCCTAATATTAAAGCCATTATTTAAGAGTTATCTAACTGAAACTTTGCATGCAAGCTTTTGTTCTCTAAGTGGAGGTTGACTTCTTAGATGAGCAAGATCGGTCAAAAACTACTCCCACCTCGTGGGACTGTCCCCGCGATTAAAGCCGTAGTTAAAGAGATATGAAGCTGAAATTTGGAACACAAGCTCATATCCTCAAAGAGGAGGCTAAGTTTTTGGATGAGCCCGATCGGTTAAAAACTGCCCCACCTCCAAAAATATTTTTTCCTTTTTGGGGGTCAGTCCCTGCAGTTATAGCCGCAGTTTAAAAGATCTCGAGCTGAATCTGTATATGCAAGCTTCTGCCCATTAGATGGAGGTTGAGTTCTAAGATAAACTCCTCCCACCGCCCATACAAATTGGCCCTTTTTTGGGGCAATTACAGCCGCATTTCCCACCAACTGTGGGAAATAAGGCCATATGGCTTTATTACCTATGGTTTTATTGCATGTCACCTATACAAGCTTCTTTTCTCTAAGCGGATGTTACGTTATAATTTGAGCATTATCGGACAAAAGCTACAACCACTTCTCACACAAACTCCCCCTTTTATGGGGTGTCAATGTATCTGTTCCTCCGGGTGCAGCCGTAGTTTAAGAGCTATCGAGCTTTAATTGGATGTGAGAGGCTAAAAGTAACGTTAACCTATCATACAGACTACCCTATTTTTGCGGGTCAAAGATTAATAAAATAAAGTTGTAGTGCAAATAACCAGTTTCATCACCGTTATTAAGTTTAAGCAAAAAAAAATAACTAAAAAGCGGGCAAAATTGCAGAATATGCCACCCCACCCCAAATACGCCCCAAAACACGAAAATCGAGGTCAAAGTTGGCGCAAAGTTTTCGAGACGAATCCAACGATGTTATTTTTAAGTTTCTACGTGTCACCTGGACCGAGTTAGAGCCATTTAAACTTCCGGGATATACCACAAAAAAAATTTAACAAATTTGAAAAAATCATGGAAAAATTTAAGTTGAAAAAATCTAAAAAAAAATAGAAAATCTAAAAACCGCGCGATTTTTAAAAAAAAAAAAATAATATAAAATAAAAAACCCCGTAACAAATTTAAAAAAATGGGTAAAATCATGGAAAATTAGAATAATTTTAGGAAATGAATTGAAAATTTCCATAGAAAAATGAAATTTCATCAAAAATTTGGGAAAATTTTATTTTTTTTTGAATTTTTAAGGTTTTTTTTATTAAAAAAAAAATTGAGAAAAAATTTAAAAAAAATGAAGGAAACAAAAGGAAAATTTTTCTCTTTTTGGTATATCCCGGAAAAATATTTTTTTTTGTAAAGTAGAGTGGAAATGGATATGTTTGGTTCAGTAGCGCCGCAGGCAAAAATTATTTTTAAAAAAATCGCGTAATTTTTTTTTTTTTGGAATATCCCGGAAATAACCTAAAAATAACATCGTTGGATTCGTCTCGAATATATCTTTCATTTGACTACCCGCACCTGGGGGTCATCATAGAACCGAAAGGGGCCCCTTTTTGACCCCGCCGGGCCCCATGGGCCTGAGCGCCAACTTTGACCTACCATTCCGATGTTTGGGGACCAAGACGAAGACAATGGTATATTTTTTTTTTAATCGGGCTCCCGCCCCATATTCTGCACTTCAGCCAAAAAGCGCAAAGAGAAAAATACAAAATAAACCTAAAATTTGACCCACGGATTACACATGATTACAATGCCACCACCAGGAATTTCGTAACGAAAAACGAAAAATTTTATTAAAGCTTTTTGCATTATCTATAAAACTTAAACATAAAATATTTTTCATTACATGACTCTCACACAGGTTGAGCTATGTGTGAAGAACGTGGTGAGGGAAAAACTAACAGCAGGACAAAAATGACTGCAATGGTTACGTCGCTGAAGTGCTGTCTCGACCTGCATAGACATCAAACGTAATGCATGAATGGAGATATAATAATTTACGTGTTTCTTCCTCTTTTTTTTTCTTCTTTTTTATTACTATGATTTTACTGCAATGACAATACTTCTCTGTGCTTATAATAATGATGACGACTATTTGTGTTATTCCTTCTCCATAAGTATGGGTGGAGCCCTCATTCATTTCTGAACGAATGAATAGAGCCTGGAAAGTGGTCGACGACTATGATGACAACAATGTCTGACAGTCATAAAAGACAATAAAACATAACAAATCCAACACACCTTTGTAGGGAGAGCAACAAGTTATACACCTAATGCAAAATAGATTATTGTAATGTGAAAAATTAAATATGCGAATAACATCACGACAGTTGAATATTAAATATAATTACATGTAATAGTTATCCACGCAGTCTATCCCTCAAATTAGCTTTACTTAAAAAAGCAACTGAAACTGAAATTGACTATGAATAATACAACCCAACACTAAATAAACTCTAAAATAAATTTCCCAAACCTAATATGACACCCATCATTATGGGGAATCCTTCTATCCCTTCTATCCCATTTAACGAATAATAACAGACATAATTTACTTGACTGAAGGCATAAAACAGCAGGAATTCCTTGTTGTCGAGTATACAAATAATAACAACGCTTTAGAGTATTCGAGTGAGAAAAGAATGTAAAGCAAGAGAATAACTAACTAAATTGTTAAGTAAGACATCATTAAAATAAATATAACACTATAAAGTACTTCCTATACCGACGCCTTAAAAAAAGGAAACCAACAATCAACGTCATTACTCTCACAACATTACGCACATGCACAACTGAGCTGCTGACTGGGATAGATAGTCTGGAAATCACAATGAAGCCTTCACTTTATAACATTATAAGAGGGTTAGAGTTTATGGAGTATATAGGACTCGGGTGGCATTCCTGTAATAGGTTAAAAATATATATATGGCAGTTGCAGAAAGTCGTGATTCAGAATTATGGGGAGGTGGAGTGGCGCTGTCGTAATGAAATAAAGTAACATTAAACTGTTATTCATTGTAATGGCTTAACAGCAGTTTACTCTCACTAATGTTAATAAGACAGTTTATGCAACAACAATATGGTCAACATCTCCTATATTTCAGCTCTGTCCACGTTGCGACATGGTTGAACTCTAGCAAAAATTCGGAAAAGATAGCTGTACATTTGTATTTGAACTACATTTTGCTTACTGTTTATTGTGCTTTTGTGTTTTGTTTACCGCCAAGGACGAAAAAGTTGAAGTTGGCTGTTAAATGGGAATGAAATCACTAAAAATAAGTGGTTTTGTAAATTACTTACTTACTTAGCTGGTACTTCTATGCAATCCCAGTGGATTATATACCGCACGTAGAAAAATATTATAAGCGCCTCGATCTTCTTCGCTTCTTCTCCAGTTAGTCACACCAAGTTCTGTAAGGTTCTCAGTAACCTGGTCTTTCCAACGGAGTTTAGGCCGCCCTCTTCTGCGCCGTCCATCGAGTTCATTGTCGAAGACTTTTCGAGCTGGAGCATTTTTGTCCATGCGTACAACATGACCTAGCCAACGCAACCGTTGCACCTTAATGCGTTTGACCACGTCAATGTCAGTGTACAGATCGTACAGCTCATGATTCATACGACGCCGATACTCTCCGTTAACGATGATGGGCCCATATATTTTACGGAGTATTTTTCTCTCGAATACCGCCAGAACCGATGCATCCGCTTGTGTCATAACCCAGGATTCTGAGCCATACATTAAGACAGGTAGAATTAGTATCTGGTATAGCTTGAATTTGTTCATCGAGAGAGGGCTCTGTCATTGAATCGCTTGCTTAGTCCGTAGTAGCATTTATTTGCAAGCAGGATTCTTCTCCGGATTTCTAGGCTGACATTACTTGCTTTGTTGATGGCGGAGCCTAGGTAGACAAAATTATCTACCACCTCGAAATTATAGTTGTCAACGTTCACGCAGTTTCCCAAACGAGTAGATTCTTTGTTCGTTGAAACTAATAACTTCGTTTTGTCCTCGTTCACCGTTAGGGCCATTTTCGCTGATTCCTTCTGAATACCTGAGAAGGCTGCAGTCACATCCCGCAGTTTTCGACCGATGATGTCTACGTCATCAGCGTAGGCGAGTAGCATGTGGCTTTTGTTGAATATAGTGCCACTCGTGTTTACTGCAGCTTTTCTCGTTATCATCTCCATCACAATGTTGAAGAGATCGCACGATAGGCCGTCGCCTTGTTTTAGGCCTCCCCTGGTATAGAATGGCTCAGTAAGGTCCTTGCCAATCTTCATTGAAGACTTCGTGTCAGTCAGCGTCATTCCGCAAAGACGTATCAGATTCGCTGGAATACCAAATTCAGCCATGGCTTCAAGTAATTTCTGCCGTATCGGGCTGTCGAAGGCAGCTTTATAGTCGACAAAAAGATGGTGCGTGTCGATCTGTTTCTCTTGGGTCTTTTCCAGGATTTGCCGAAGTGTGAAAATCTGGTCAGTTGTTGATTTTCCAGGTCTAAAGCTACACTGATAAGGCCCGATCAGGTTGCGCAGGAGCTGGTGCATGCTCGTTATCAACTCCTCGCCACCGGACTTAAAGAGCTCTGCGGGCAGACCGTCGGCACCGTCTGCTTTGTTGTTTTTCAGCCGCGATATTGCTCTTCTTACCTCGGCTTGACTTGGTGGTGGGCAATCTAAGCCGTCGTCGACAATTGGCGTGATAACTTCACGTGCGCTGTCTTCTGGAACCAGCAGTTGCTGGATGTGTTCTCTCCATATGTGCAGCACACTCTGCGTATCCGTGACCAGATTTACATCACTGTCCTTACAGGTGGGGAGGCCATTACCGTATCCATTTGCCCTTATCTTCTGGTAAAATTTTCGGGCCTCACCTCTATCCCTGTATCGCTCAATATCCTCGTTCTCCCGTTCCTTCATCTGACGTTTTTTTCGCCTAAATAGCTGCCTCGCCCGTTTCTCTTTCTCCTTATGCCGTTCCCTAACAGCACGGGTTACAATTGGCTGTAGCGTTGCCATATAAGCAGCATCCTGATCCTCAGACGCTATGCGACATTCTTCATCGTACCAGGATTCGTCTGAGCGCCGCTTTTCATATCCTAGCACGGTTGTTGTGGCGGTTGCCATGGAATGCGCAATATGCTGCCACTGTGTATCGGGAACGTCAGAAGTAGAGGCGTTGTGTCGTAAAAGTTGGGAGAGTTGGTCGGAGTAGGCAGTAACTATCTCTGGGGCTTGCAGCTTCGCGATGTCCAGCTTTCTTTGTGTTTGGTTAAGTGCGTTTTTTGCTCTGCTCAATCTTGTGCTAACCTTGGCTGCAACCAGGTAATGATCCGAGCCAATATTAGCACCACGGATCACACGCACGTTCATGACACTAGATGCATGCCTGCCATCAATTACCACATGATCAATTTGATTTTTGGTGTTTTGATCGGGGGATAGCCAAGTTGCCTTGTGGATATCTTTGTGCTGGAATCTGGTTCCACTAACTACCATGTTCCTTCCCGCTGCGAAGCTAACCAGCCTAAACCCGTTGTCTGACATGTCGGTATCAGGCTGAATTTACCGATCGATGGACCAAGAACATCTTCCGTTCCTATTTTTGCAGTAAAGTCTCCCAAAACTATGCGGTCTATGCGGTCGTAAAATGCATCTTTAATCTCATCGTCTTTATCTTCCGTCGGGGCGTGTACACAAATCAGCGTGATGTAAAAATATTTCGCCCGGATGCGAATGGTGGCTATTCGGTCACTTACTGGGTTAAATCGCGAGACCAGGTGTCGAAGTCTCTTGCCGACTATGAAACCACATCCAAATTAGTGTCTTTCTGCATGGCAGCTGTAAAAGATGTCACAGTTCTTTCGTCGTGTGCATCCCTGTCCCGTCCATCTCATTTCCTGTATGGCGGTGATGTCAGCCTTGTATTTGTCGAGGACATCCGCCAGTTGGATAGAGGCACCATTTTGTAAATTAGGTTTTAATATATTTCAAGTAAAGAGAAGTCAATGACTAACTGTGATGGCAGCAGTGTAATATTTATGTGTAAATTTCGACATTACCGATTAACTAGCAACAGTAATGTGATTTTATAAATTTAAAAGTGATAATGGCACTAAATAAGCACGTTTCACTTTTCTATAAGGTCATAAAAAATATAAATGTTCTTAACCATTAAGTTTGTGTTAAATTGCCCAGAATCAAGGTTAACATCTTGAAAATTTTTAATGTATTTAATTATATTTTTGTTTGATGGTCCCCACCTTGATGGAGTAGTGATGGAATATCTGTTACCTAAGTTAAAAGGACAACAATTTAAAATTAAAGAAAACAGTGGTTAAAAATAACAAATTTTTTTAATAAAAGCTTTATAAATGGTTCTAATGCATAATTGCGGTGGTAGAGGCAAAGATATGTAGAAACACTCAAAAATGTATTTTTATTCTAGGGACATTATATTTGCATTCGTTGAAAACTTCAATAATTCATAAAACTGTTGGCATCAAAATGAAACGATATAAGATTGGCAACAAATATATGCTTTAACCAACAACAATGGTCAAAATTTCTAAGCTGACTGGCCACTTAACGTAGACAGTCGTACTTACAGCATAAAAGAATACAACTGAACTGACATTTTTTTAACAAATTCTAGCAGAACCACCCAATAGTTGATAGAAATATTCCATCACCAATCATATAAAGTTATTTATAAAAAGCCTGAATTATCGGAATATTATATTATATTTTTGTAAAATATCTATTTGATACTAGCTGACCCGGCAAACGTTGTTCTGCCATACAACTTCTGACTCGGCGAACTTCGTCTCGCTCCAAGTTAACGCCTTCTTAAAAGCTCCAGAGTAATATTAAAACACATATAGTTAAAATTTTAATGTGACTTAATTGAATTTAATCGAAATCAGTGAAGAGCGGTCTGATAAACAATGTTTGTCGATTTGTTTTTCGGCTCTAAAATAAACTGGGAAATTCGAGGTTGATCCCACAAACTTCCAATGATAGGCCTTGCGATTTATTGATTGTCATCGCAAAAGCCAATCGAATGGGGAAATGAGGATGGCGAGAAGCGTTTGACGAAAATCTTCCGACAGAAATATTGTAGCCCCCACCAAATAGTTTCGAATCACCTCATAAATCCTTCATATTTCGGTCAACTGCCTAGAAAGCTCGTTGAAGCGCTATCGTGCATTCATCCCAAATGATGATTTTGCATTCTCGCAACAATTTCGCTGTCGCTGAACTTCTGGCTATTGTGCCCAATGGCTTGTCAACTGTGAGAAGATTCATCGCCAACTTCAAAGCGGGGTGTGCAGTTTGACCGCCTTTCAACAAAGTGGCAGCAGATGATGCAACAGCTAACGCAATTTGCGATCGATACGCATAAAAATTATTTGAGCTAACCTTTTTATTCGTTTCTTTTCCTGATGACTTGTAAACAAACCTGTCGTTGTATTTACCATCTTTATTGTGGTGATATTCGCCCTCTCCACGGCAGAACATCAACGGGTATTGAAGTGCATCATATGACCGATGAGTTTCCCGACGCTTGAGAACAATATCGTGTGATTCCACATTCTCACCCTGCAGTACCTGTGAAGCCGTCGATAGTCATATGAACAACTTTAAATGCAGTTATCTCCTAACGAAAATGTTCGATCGCAAAAAGAATACAGTTGGGATCTCATCTTAAAATAGATTGGGATCTCACCTTGAAAATCGTAGCACGCCGTCGATATTCATATGGAATGGTAAAAAGGTGGTTAACATGCATGTGATCAAATCGATACCTTAATTCTAAGCCAAGGTATGTGTAAATTTAAAATTTTACAGAAAACGCCTTTAAAGTTTGTGAGTACATCATATAGATTGCACTTATATGTTAAGTTAAAATATCCTTAATCTACTAAATCATGTATTCGAAAACCGAATTGTTGGATAAAGGTATTTTTCGAATAAACCGGAAACCGGTTTTCTGAAAAATTCAAGTATTTGAACACTATAATTGTATCCAATGCAGAAAATATTGCAACTGTTCGATTATTTCGTGTTTTATTGAAGTAAAAATTGCACAACGTTGATCTAGTTCTATTGCCGAATCACCAACGAAATAGATCTTAATGAACTTATGATCTTCGTTTGGTGGTGGTAACAAAGCGGCAGCTCGATGATGTATTTGCCCTTGAATCTGAATGTGTGGAAGCAATTTCGAGCAAAACGGGAGGAATAGTTTTTAATAATAACACTGACACAAAATCAAACTTTTTCGGAAACACTCGAACGTTGGGCAAAAACCTTGCCTCAGTTTACACTTTGCTTAAGATATTCCTAGAATATTTAATATCATTGAATAAAAGAAAAAAAATGTTTTTGCGACCTATTTTAAAAAAGTGAAAAAAAAAATATTTTTCACTGAGCTAGGGGTTTACTCAGCTCCAGTAATACTATCCTGAACTGCATAACTATGTTCGTGCACTTTTTTTCACTGTTCCACTGTGTAATGAGACACCATTATCTTTTAACTCGGATTGTTGCCGGGTTGATCAACAACATTCGGCTCCGAATGACGGATTTTCCGATTGTAACTTTAATGCATTGCAATGCTGGCATACGACAGACTATGAACCGATATCAATACAGCGAAGATCTTTGTAGGCGATTGTGGAATCGTATTCAAAAGCAGATCGATTCTAGTCTATATTTACGACTGGTCTTCTTCTAAATAGTAACATTTTGTCGAATTTGAGGTGGTGATTGTGCAGCGCGAAACTGTGCAATATGGGCACGTCTCCCAAAATTTTTTTGGCCCGTTCCTTTTGCGTTGATTATTACGGACGTTCTGACTAATTATAGCACGTCGCGTACGCCGCCCAAAGTTTGATAGTCTAATAGGATTGTCTAAATCCAAATTTTTCGAGTTTTTCCGAGTTTCCATCAAGAATTTGTCTATTTTCCATTCGGAAAGTCATGTCGGAAAAATTATCTAAAATTTTTCGCAGTAACATCGTCAAATCATACGACAAAAAGCTAAATTTCGTCGAAAAAAAATTAAAAATTTTCGAATTTTTCCGGATTTTTAAAACAAAATTTTTCTATTTTTCCATTCGAAAAGTCATTCGCAATTATTGCATACAAAAATCCATACAAAAAAAAAAAAAAAATTCGTTATTCCAATTTCCCGGCTTTTCCGATTTATCCTTCTCCTGGCAATTGCGAACAACTGAAAAAATATCAGCAAAATCAGTCCAGCCGTTCCTAATTGATGAATTACTATATGAAATAATTTTGTCGAAGGCATAAAATCTTTCGATTTTTTTCTGGAATTTTCCGAGTTTTCCACCAAGAATTTTTTCTATTTTTCCATTCGAAAAGTCATAATTGTTCGAAATTGTTCACATTTACATCGCCCCAAAATTACCAAAACATACGATAAGATGCAAAATTTTGTCGAAAAAAATATTTTTTTTTTTTGGCATTTTCCAACTTAAATTTTCTCTTTTTCCGTTCGAAAACCGACAAAAATTTAATTTCGATTTACCTTAAATCAGGCGATGAAATGCAAAATTTTGCCGAAAAAATTCACATTTTCGTTTTTTTTTTTGGAATTTTCCGAGTTTTCCTCCTACAATTTATATATTTTTCTATTCGGAAAGTCATTTCGGAATAATTATCCGAAATTTTTCGCAAGTTACATCGTTCAAAACTATCAAATAGTACGACAAAAAGCAAAATTTCGTCAAAAAAATAGTTATTAAAATTTTTCGAATTTTTCCGGAATTTTCCGAATTTTTCCAACATTTTTTTATTTTTCCATTCGAAAAATCATTCATAACAATTGCAAAAAAATTCTATACAAAAAAGCAATATTCGGGTTTTCCAATTTTCCGGCTTTTCCGAAAGATTTTTCCAAATTTTCTTTCGTAAAAACCTACTCCTGGCAATTACGAATAACTGAAAAAAAATTGAGCCAAATCGGTCCAACCGTTCTCGAGTTTGCGCTTAGCAACACATTCAGCGACTTATTTTTATATTATAGAATATTGCATTACCAACAAGTAACATAGCCTTTAATTTCATTCAAGTACTTATCAAAAGTTTTAATTCCCAGCTCAATAAAAATACTGAAATGTTTAATATCTAACTTGAATCCTTTTACAATGTGCAAAGTAAATATACGCAAATTAAATAAACTTTAGAGATTTGATATTGAGTACTAAGCTTTTATAGATTTCCACACTTGCCCCTTTATAGCTTTAATACATATGTAATAACAAAATCCAGTCGTCAAATAAACTATTCACATAAATTTTACATGTCTGTCTCATCTTGGATTATAAATCAAATATAATGGTATAAGTGAAAAGAAAGTATTTCTTTTGAAATTACATATGAATGTATTTTTTCAGGGTAAATATTAATCAAAAGTTATGCAAAGAACAACAGAATACAGTATTTGTAGTATTAGCAGCAAAAACATTTTCATCGTGCCAACGAACGAAAGTTTAAGTTTTTGTCTATAAGAGATAGAACAAATAAACAGTATATACATCAATATAGATATGTGTTTGTGTGTGTGAACAAATAATTGTTGCATATTTACTCAACGCTCCAGTCATCTACATTTTTCTTTCATTGACTGCCCCCTCGTTGTTGTCGACAGCTACTTCGAAGTATAAGTGACAAGTCAATCGGCATGTCCAGTAAAAGCTTCTCAAACAGTGACGTTCGCATTCGTCGATAAACAAGTAGGTGCCGTTTGTTGTGAATCTAAAATAGAAAGCGTGTTAATTCGAAACAATGCGAGAAGCTATCCCATACCTCATTCATGGGGTGTAAAGGGAATTAAGTTTTTTAGAATTTATAATCGAACGAAGAAAAAACAAATGTTACTGAAACCTAAATTATAATAACGACTAGAGATGGTTTGATCACATACAGTGACTGCTCGATATGCGAAGCGCAGGAAGGATAACACTAAGGAAGGTATTTGTTGACTAAGAACTGAATGTTGTTTTTAAGGTAACTTAGGACGCAAATTTCAAAGCCGCACTTGTTTTTTTTTTCTATACCGTTATGTCAAAAAAATAAAGTACTTCCACTACATATGTACATTGGAATAACTTTAAAGAACGGTTTATCATATTGAGTTGAAAATCCAAAACTCTCTATCAACATGGTCTTTAAGCCGTGCCAAGTAGTTTCAGAAGCAGTATTTTAACAATATCATACACAAAATAGGTTTGTTTATAATAAAAGCACAAAAAATAAAAATGAGACAAAAATCACAGTGTTTGTTTAAAAGCCATCCGTTGTATATACTTAGAGTGATACGAGCTTTATTTCATTGAAATCAGTGCATAAATTTTGATTTAGTTCATAATTTACTGAGAAAGCTAAATTGATAAAATTCTGAATTTCCATACATTTATTAAATTTTTTAGAATGTGTGTTTGTGTTTTTTGCTTTGTTGTTTTAACTTATAAATTGATGTGTGCAGTCCCCACGATTAAAGATTATCCAAAGACAATTTCATAACATATTGTTTTTTTTTTGTTATTTACTTACATTTTTTTTTTTAATTTCCCAACGAAACAAAACTCATACCGTTGTTTTTGGTTTGTCAAAGGCTTAGTTTTTCCCTGTGGTCGCTTTGAAGTCAAGGTTAATTATACGATACTTACTAACTTCAAATCGGTATTAAATTATTATGGCATGAAATGATCCGGAACTTCTTTTTTGAGGCTACTTTCATGTGCAGTTCTCAGAATTGAGTCCCAGTTCTCAGAATTGAGTCCCAAATCAATGAGATGAAAAATGTGGTACAATGTTAGTAAAAATCAAGTGAATACATTTTGAGGTTAATCGGTTACTTCTATCGACCTGCTCTAGTTTAGCAAACAAAAGTGAAAGCCCTAATTAAAGCAACACTTTTAAACTTTTAAAAGGCCACATACAAAGAAACTCGTAAATGTAATATAACCTTGTAAGGTTACTACTCCTCCTAGAAAGTGATGCAAAACTATGCTAGATTTACGAAAACTCAACATTGATCATCAAATTAACTATTTTACCGGCTGTGTAATCACGAATGAGATTTGCATGATAAAACGGCTTTAAGTTCTTTATAATATCAGCGGTCTGGAAAAATATTGTGGTTTCGTCGTTAATCATTCTATAGCAGTTATAATTCAGCTGCAACCTGAAAAGCAGTAAAGTTTTGAAGCAGCAACACCAGCAATAATACTTAAACTTAACTTAATTTCCCTTTGCACCCCATGAATGAGGTATGGGATAGATTCTCGCGTTGTTGTGAATTAACACGCTTTCTATTTTTAGATTCACAACTAACGGCACCTACTTGTTTATCGACGAATGCGAACGTCACTGTTTTGAGAAGCTCTTACTAGACACGACGATTGAATCGACGCTTAATACTGCGAAGTTGCTGTCAAACAACATTCGAGGGGAGCCGACAATGAAAGAAACATTTTATTTTTTTTCTTTTAAGATGACTGGAGCCAGGTTTGAACCTGCGATCTCCCGCATGGTAGTCGCGTGTTCTAACCACTATGCCACGGCCGGTCCCAATAATACACAAACCATAAAATCTGAACGAGAATCAACGTAATGAAAATATTTTTTTAGTAAAAAATTAAAAGAAAAACGAACGAGTAGAAGGAGCTGCTATATACTGAGCATCCATAAAGATGTAGCAACAAATCATGCAATGGCTTCACGGCATGAATCTAATAGTTTTCATGGCATGTGCCATATACCAATACATATACGTTTAAACATTAATGTGTGAGCGATTTAATGAATATGGCCTGATCAAAAATGCAGCTAAAATTTCAAGCAATATTGTTCATATAAAATTAATGCGCGAGCATAATCAATCATTACAACGGAGATCATTTCGAGATATTTAACAGCTGTGGCTGTTATCAACGAGTGTGCATATTAAAGTCCTGTTGATGTGCGAAATTGTATTACCGTTTAAAATAAACCGCAACTGAAAAACAACAAGAAATTGCAAAACGGTAATAAAAAAACAAATATTCGCTTCCATTTTTACAATAATAAGTCGAAACCAGAACAGAAATTTCAGTCAGGCAAACTGACTGATAAATACCATCACCCAATATAAAATATTGTTTTAATTTTGAGTAATTGAAATTAATAGATTTTTAATTAAAATAAAATTACTTATGTATAATTTTTTGCCTGCTTGTGGAGCAAAACCGAAAAAATTTGACTTACTTGTACAGGAAGTACAATTAGGGCCAGAACAACGTGTCTGCTTAATTTCGTAGATCAACGTACAATGAACGCTTACCTTGGCAAAACTTGTCTGAATTCAGTGTATATACAAAATGATACATACATATCATTTTGTATAAAGGGGCAATATCGATTATTTATATGGGAGGTACCAGAAGTAGTGTGTCAAATAGTTAGTGCTTCTGAGGTTTTACCTCATTTTATAAGATAAATTAAATGTCCAAATTTGATTATCCCCCAGGTGTCGGTTTAGAAATTATGGGAGAAATATTATTTTTCCAAGCAAGGTCATATTGTATGGGAGGTACCAGAAAGGGTGATCCGATATTATCCATATTCATTCCTTATTCAAATTTTCATAACCGCACTATTTACGCAAAATTCGACAGAATTCAGTGTACTTACAAAAAAGTTTGTAAGACTATTAGGGTGAAATCGGATATTTATATGGGAGGTACCAGAAGGGGTGTACCGAATAGTTAGGCTCTCAGCGGTTTTGCCTCCTATCGCAGCATAAACTTATCGACCAATTTTCATTACCCCCCAAGTGCTCGTTTGGAAGTTATGGGAGAAATATTAATTTTCCAAATATAGGTCATTTTGTATGGGAGGTACCAGAAGGCGTGAACCGATATAGTCTATGTTCATTCCTGATTCAAATCTTCATAACCGTACACCTTACGCAAAATTTTACTGAATTCAGTGTACTTAAAAAAAAGATATGTATGTGAGGTTATGGGGGTGGGTTTGGTCATTTGTATGGGAGGTTGCAGAAGGGGTGTATCAAATAGTTAGGTTTTCTGAGGTTTTGCCTCCTATCACAAGATAAATAAATCGACCAATTTTCATTACCCCACAAGTGTCCGTTTAGAAGTTATGGGCGAAATATTAATTTTCCAAAAATAGGTAATTTTGTATGGGAGGTACCAGAAGGCGTGAACCGATATAGTCCATGTTCATTCCTGAGTCTAATTTTCATTAGCGAACATGATACGCAAAATTTGAATGAATTCAATTTACTTACAAAAAAGATATATATGTAAGATTATGGGGTTGAGTTCGGTCATTTGTATGGGAGGTACCAGAAGGGGTGTATCAAATAGTTAAGCTTTCTGAGGTTTCGCCTCCTATCACAACATTAATTTATCGACCTATTTTCATAACCCCCAAGTGTCCGTTTGCAAGTTATGGGAGAAATATTAATTTTCTAAAAATAGGTGATTTTGTATGGGAGGTATCAGAAGGCGTGAACGGATATAGTCCATATTCATACCTGAGTCTAATTTTCGTAAGCGAACATCAAACGCAAAATTTAAGTGATCTCAGTTTACTTAAAAAAAGATATGTATGTAAAACTGTATGGGTCCATTCGGTCATTTGTATGGGAGGTAACAGAAGGGGTGTGGCAAAGGTTTCGGCTTTCTGAGGGTTTGTCTACTATGGCAAGATAAATAATCTGACCAAATTTAGATATCCTTCGATGGTGTGTTTGGCAGCTATGGAAGAAATATTAATTATCCAAAAATAGGTAATTTTGTATGGGAGGTACCAGATGGGGTGGGTCTATTCTGCCCATTTACAATTTACTCGAGTTATCCTGCTGACCAGCCATCCAGCCAGCCAGACAGACGGACATAGCTCATTCTTCTTAAAAAGTTCTGAAACGAATTTGGTCTTAAGATAGCACATTGATTGAAAACCAGTATTTTCTGGCCGAAATTCAAAAAACAAAATTGTACAATTCATACTTTTTTTTAATAACTAAAGTCAAAACTCAGAGTTAGATGATAATACCAAAAATTTCCATACCGTTATGCTGTAGCCATTCAAAATTGATTTCTGTATAGGAACTTCGTCTTATAAAATATTAAGGGAAAATGTGCTGAGATATAACTAACTGTAGTTCATTATTTCAAAAATAAAAATATATTTTGTTTTGGTGGATTGAAATTACCAAAGATTTAACTTTAATTGTGTGTAAAAGAAAAAAGTCATTTATGGGATTTGCACAATCTCGCCTGAATGAAAAAAGGGATTCCCATTAAATAGTAACAAATTTATTTATATCCGTTATGTGAGTTTTTAATATGTGACTATCTTAGCCCCATTCCACCATCAAATCGTAGAGATATTATGACGTGTTATATCTCACTGGAAGCATACGTACTTCAGCTTTAAGATACTTCTATCTAAATGGATCTTTTCTGCACAAAAGTAACGTCTACGAAAAAAAACTAAAAATTTGTTATTTTTATTTTTTCAAAAAATAATTATTTTTCTGTTTAACCTATTTATTGTTTTTGTTACCATTTAAGGTCAACCTATTTGTCATTAAGGGAGTTGTGTTTGATTTTGGTTATTTATTTTTTCCTTCGATACAAATTTTAAAAAAAATAATAATAAATTGTTTAAAATGATATGCAGGAAACATAGCACTAAAGGGTTTTTAAGTCGCACCATATCATAAAGTCCTATAATGAAGTGTACGCTAACAAGGGAGTTGCGAATTTAGTATATTATATTCCGAATTTTGATGCAATATCCCCAGGTTTCAAATCCGTACAGATTATTTAGCTGCTTATCAATTGTTGTGTTAGCTAACTACATGCAACAAAAAATTGTTTTCCAAAAAATTAAATATCTTACAAATTCGTGAAAACTCTATGATATGCAACCATTTTGGAATTCTCTGAAACTCGTATCAAATGACAATCCTTATGCTTATTATTCATTGAATATTCGTAATGTTTATAACATTTCTTACCTCAAAGCAGACGAAGGGCTACCGATTAGAATTATGCAAGTACTTTGTATGTATATCAACAATTCAAATGTAAGTTATATTTACTTGACTTTTACTATTCACAAATGTATATCAACTTCTGTTCCATATCTCTCTCACTCGGCGGCACCAGTTTTGAAGTGCAAGAATTAACACAACTTACAGGACAAAATTTGACGAAGTGACCAACTAACTTCTTTAAAATTTCATGCGAATGTCCCAAACTTTTCACTGAAAACAGAAGAGGACTTTTTGTTCGGTGTCGCGTTTATAAATTTCAATATCTTTGTGTAAAGAATCTATAGAAAGTTTCGTCGCTGAATCTTGAACAAATTGAGTCTTTGAATTAAGAATGTGAAAAGAATCCCAAGAATACTTTAGTTGATAATGAATAATCAGGTCAAATTTAAGCGTCTATTAAGAGACACAAACAATTTCATAGCAAACTTCTTAACAAGAACTGAGTTTTAAGAATGACATTTTAACTGAAGTAGAAATAAAAGTAGAAGGTCAATCTGACTAAAAAATTATGGATTAATTACAAATTGACAGCGATGACAAAATAGCAGAAAAAAATCTGTAACAATCGTATACACAATCCATTCTGTCGTTAGCCTGAAATAAGCATTTATAACAAGTGGCTAACTTTTGTGCCCTACACAATTTTATATTTATAGCTGTAAAGCTGCATGAAAATTTACCAATTGTGCGCCAATACGTATAAGTAATACATTTATATGCCCAATACCAACATTAGCAATACATAGGTCACAAATTTCATATTAAAACCAGTACAGAAATTTCAGTCAGTTAAACTGACTGATAAATACCATCACCCAATATAAGATATTGTTTGAGTCTTGTGTTATTGAAATTAACCGATTTGTAATTAAAACCAGTACAGAAATTTCAGTCAGTTCAACTGACTGATAAATACCATCACCCAATATAAGATATTGTTTAAGTCTTGAGATATTGAAATTAACCGATTTGTAATTAAAACCAGTTAGAAAGTTTCATTCGGCAACCCAACTTACATTTACCCTTACCCTCAGTAAAACAAATAATTTTCTATTATATTGATATTATTACTCGATTTCTAAAGTGGGCGGAGTGGTACATTTGTATGGGAAGTATGAGAAGGGGTGTGGTTAGGCTTACAGATTTGTTCTCCATTACTTTATCCTGTTATAGCTTTACTAATTACAAAATTTGGGCACGATTGCCTTGGGTGTACTGATATTTTAGTACATCCCTAAAGTGGGCGGATAGGTACATTTGTATGGGAGGTACCATAAGGGGCGTCGCTAGACTTCCAATTTTTTCTCCAAAACTTTGCCCTGTTATAACATAACAAAATACTGATTTTGGGCACGATCGTGTCGAGTGTATTGATATTATTACCCTATTTCTAAATTGGGCGAGTGGTATATTTGTAGGGGAGGTATCAGAAGGGGCGGGGCCATGTAGCCCATTTGCAATACCGTAAGTAGTTTTGAGAAAATAATAACTCGTGCAAAATTTCAAACATTCAAAACATTTGGTTGCGTCTTTCGAAAGTTATCGTCCAATTTTTTTCTCCAAAACTTTATCCTGTTATAGCTTTACTAAAAATAGAATTTGGGTACGATCACGTTTAATTCATTGATATTATATCTCCATCTCTATAGTGGGCGGAAAGGTAGATTTTTATGGGAGGTACCAAAAGGGGCGGGAATAGACTTCCAGATTTATTCTCCATAACTTTATCCTGTTATAGCTTACTAAAAAGAGAATTTGGTTCCGATCACGTTTAATTTATGATATTATTTCACCATCTCTATAGTGGGCGGAAAGGTAGATTTGAATGGGAGGTACCTGAATGGGCGTGGCTAGGCTTTCAAAATTTGTTCCAAAACTTTATCCTGTTATAACTTTACTAAATACAGAATTTGGGGACGATCCCGTAGGGTGTATTGATATTATTACTCGATTTCTAAAGTGGGCGGAATGATGTATTTGTATGGGAGGTACCAGAAGGGGCGAGGCCATGTAGCCCATTTGCAATACCGTAAGTAGTTTTGAGAAAATAATAACTCGTGCAAAATTTCAAAACATTTGGTTGCGTCTTTCGAAAGTTATCGTGCGAACCAGCCGGACAGCCACCAGACAGACAGACAGACAGACGGACATGTCTCAAACGACTTAAAAAGTCATGAATCGAATTTGGTTCAAAGAAACCTAGGGTCTTAAGTGACTCCTTCTATGTGTTACACTTTTGGGTCGTATCAAATGATATATACCCTCATCCCTAAGGGTTATGGTATAATTAATTCATATGGAAATGAAATAACAAATCAGGACAAATATTTACAAATTTAATTAAATTGCTACAAAAAATAGCAAAATAACTAATAACAACACACTATGGAGTGAAGGCAATCGTGACGTATGAGTAATGCGAAAAAATATACAGTACCCCCACGTCAAAATAGTGTGGGTGTTTGTAATTGCGCCGATTTGAATAAAATGTTCTAATCAAAGAACCACATAACCATGTATTCGATTGTACCAGAAACACTAAAACCTAGTAACTCCAACCATTACAATTCAATGGCTATTACAGGTCTCATCAATGAAATACAGTCAAAGGATTCAAAACTTTAAAAAAACTTAATTTCCCTTTGTACCCCATGAATGAGGTATGGGATAGCTTCTCGCGTAGTTGTGAATTAACACGCTTTCTATTTTTAGATTCACAACTAACGGCACCTACTTGTTTATCGACGAATGCGAACGTCACTGTTTGAAAAGCTCTTACTAGACACGCCGATTGACTCGACACTTATACTGCGAATTTGATGTCAACAACATTCGAGGGGAGCCGACAATGAAAGAACAATTTTTTTAAGATGACTGGAGCCGTAATCAGTGTAATGTAAAAATATTTGCATCATGCCATGGTGCATGTGCCGCCATTGATGTATTCGAATGGGCCCAACACAAACACATGTTCAAT
>CAXIUB010000211.1:105000-108000 GCA_964034835.1 Muscina levida | reverse complement strand
CAACAATAGGCGTGTTTTATGGATGGCCAAAACAAAGGCAAGAGAAATGAATTGGAAGTTTGTTTGGGTTAAAAATGGAAATGTATTTGCAAGAAAAAGTGAAGGTTCCCCAGCTTTAATAATTAATAACACTTCGGATATTGAAATGATATGTCAATCAACTTAATAAATTTTATAAATTTAATCAATTTAAAAAAAAGAGCAGTTTTAAATAACAAAGACTCTATAAACAAAGTTTAAAATAATAAAAAAAAGACATCGATAAAATTGGACATTTTTTATGCCACTTTTGCCTATTTTTGTGATAATTTTGTAAAATATAAAATTAAATAATTAAATAAAAACCCAAGGAAAAAATTTAAAACATAAAATAAAAAATAACTTACAACCAAATAATAAATATAAATAAAAGATATTAAAAATTAGTAAATAACTCAAACCATGAACACTGATGTAACCAAAGTAATAGATAGTTTTGAAAAAATTGATGTCAAACATCTCCATAGTCCGTTGTCTCTCATATGTATGAACATTCGTTCTCTACGCAAAAATTTTATAAATTTTCTGGTCAACATAAATAAAATCATCTGCGATGTTAAAATAATAATATTAGTGGAAACAAATATCACAGACAATGAAAATGGATTTTATAAAATAGATCATTTTAGCTCTGCATTCCTAAACAGAGAAGGCAGAGGTGGTGGAATTGCCATATATATACGAGAATCTATTAATTATGAAATATCGCAAATACAAACGGAATTTTTTGAGTCGCTTAAACTAGATGTAACTATAAACAATAACGTTTACTCCATTCTGCCGATATACCGAAAACCATGCCTAAATACAAGCTCTTTTATAAATGAGCTAGAACAAATTATAAACAAAATTAACAAAAAACAAGCAGTATTAGTTGTTGGAGACATAAATATTGACATTGCGAAGGAGAGTGCGATAACAACCAAATACATCGATATGTTAATGTCAAACGGGTTGCACAGTGCAGTGAACGGAATAACGAGAGAAGATCTGAACAACAACACAAAAACATGTATAGACCATGTATTTATCAGAAGCAGTAAAGCAACAACAAATGTACATGGAGCTATAATAACAACTACGATATCAGATCACTACTCAGTATTCGCGTGTTTGGAAGAAGAGAACAAGAAAGAAACAGAATGGGAAAAATGCAGTCAGGGTTCGGAAATCAACACGTACAAAGTAAATAAATTTATAAATGATGTAAACTGGAATGAATTAGTGTGTGATAATAATAATACGAATGAGGTGTATAACAAACTAAAAACCAAAATCAGTGACATTTACGAAAAGGCCAAACAACCCAATCGTCCGATAAAGAAAAGAAATCCTTATCCGTGGTTAAACGACGAGCTTATCCGTTATTGTGATTTTCGAGATAAGCTTTATAAGAAGTGGAAAAAAAGTCCTTACAATAAAAGAAAAGAAAATGAATACAAAACGTTTAATAATCTTACAAACAAAATAATATTTTACACCAAAAACGAATATATGAAGCGAGAATTTATAAAAAACAGATATAATATGAGAGGAACTTGGGATGTAATAAATACTATTATTGGCAAAAAAGTTGAAAACATTGATGAAACATTAATCAAAAACTTTAAAAATGAAAATTTAAAAAAAGTATCTGAAACCTTTGCTACAAAGTTTAGTGAAAATGTTCTGTCCGCAATACATAAATGCAATATTAAAACCATAAACTGTACCGGTATAAGAATTTCTAAAACCATATATGTTACACCAACAAGTGAAGGAGAAATTTACAACATTCTTAAAACCTTAAATGTAAGAAAAGGCGCAGGTGTAGACGGGATAAGACCAAAAGACTTAAAAAACAATGCAGAAAAACTAACTCCTGTATTTGTTAAACTTATCAATACAAGTCTCGATGAGGGCATAATCCCTAAAATACTTAAAACATCGCTCGTTAGGCCCATACACAAAAAAGGTACAAAATCAGACTATGACAACTATCGCCCCATCTCAATACTGTCAGTTGTTGAAAAAGTACTGGAAGAAGTAATGGTAAGGAGACTGAATGATTTCCTGATAAAAAACAAAATCATAAGCAACGATCAATACGGTTTTCAGAAAGGTAAAAATATTAATAAACTGCTAGGTAATTTCGCGAATTACATAAATAGATGCCTTAATAAAAATAATCACTGCCTAGCTCTATTTATTGATTTTACCAAAGCGTTTGATACCTTATCTCATACAAATCTGCTACAAATACTTGAACGATCGGGAGTAAGAGGTCACTGCCTGAAATGGTTTCAGGATTACCTCGATTGTAGGTCGTTCCGAGTTAAGATCCAGAACAACGTCAGTAGAGAAGTCAATTCAACATATGGAGTACCTCAAGGATCCAAGCTAGGACCTATCCTTTATATTATATATGCGAACGAAATGCTAACTATGCTTAAACACAGCTCAGTATTCGCCTATGCGGATGATACGGCAATCATCGTAGCGCATGAAAATATTGATGTTGCCACCAAAATCCTACAACAAGAACTAAACATAACAGCTAGATGGTGCCACGATAATGGACTGCTGATAAATTCCACCAAAACGAAGGTTATGCACATTAAACCACCCCATATCAGATACTGCGATATTAAACTAAAATTTCATAACACAACTTGCCTGCATTCGACGAATATAGAAACACCAAACGATGAGAACGACTCATGCTCCACATACATCGAACTCGTCAATAACTATATGTACCTCGGAGTTAACGTCGATCATAATTTCAAATGGAAAGACCACATAGTAACAGTGCAGAAAAAGCTACGCAAAGTTTCCTACATTCTTTATCATCTGAATAATTCCGCACCATTGTCCGTTGTAAAGCAGGTTTACTATTCACTAGCGGAATCTTACGTTAGACATGGGATAACAGCCTGGGGCAATGTCCCATATTGCAGACTGCTCCAACAAACACAAAAC
>CAXIUB010000211.1:0-100000 GCA_964034835.1 Muscina levida | reverse complement strand
TCTCAAGGCCAAACTCCATACTGATGTCCTTGGAGAATGATTCGACTACATTGAGTAGGCATGAGAGTTGGTGTTGATTTGCGCCATATAGCTTTATATCGTCCATAAACAACAGGTGGTTTAGTTTACAAAGATTTTCACCATTATGCCTGATCTCAAAGCCATAGTGTGTTGAGTCCAGGAGATACGAGAGCGGGTTAAGACACATCACGAACCATGTTGGGCTTAGCGAATCACCTTGAAATATGCCTCGCCTGATTGGAATTTCTGCAGTCTCTACGTGTTCCGTTGGTGTTCTAAGTGAAATTCTGGTTCTCCAGTCCGCCATGATGTGGCTCAGGAACGTCACTACTGTGGGGTGGACCTTATATATTTCCAACACCTTCAGAAGCCACCCATGAGGCACAGAGTCAAACGCTTTCCTGTAGTCGATGTAAGCCATGGAGAGGTTTCTGTGTCTGCCATATGCCTGTCCACATAATACAGAATCTATGGTCAATTGTTCCTTGCATCCCATCGAGCCCTTTCTACACCCCTTTTGCTGCTCCGCTAGTATGTTGTTTCGGTCACAGTGTACGTTTATCCGCAATGCCAAGCATGATGTAATAACTTTGTACAAAGTTGGTAGGCAAGTGATTGGTCGAAACTTTGAAGGGTCGTGTCTGCTGTGTGGATCTTTTTCCAACAGGTACGTTATTCCCTCAGTAAGGAAATGAGGCATATCATTTGGGCGTTGAATTACGTTGTTAACCATCTCAGTAAGTTTCCCATGCATACAGGTGAACCTTTTCAACCAAAAGTTCTGGAGTTTTTCTGGGCCGGGTGCTTTCCAGTTCATCAGGTTTCGCAGTACTCCTTGGACTTCACCTATCTCTAACGGGTGGAAGTCCATACACGGAAGGCTTTGGAGGCGGTCTTCTTCCAGTTGGATCCAGTCTGCGTTCGAGTTATAACCGATGTTCGTTGATAGTTGTTCACTCCAAAATGAGGAAATCTGTTGTTTTGATGGGTAGTTTGACGGTGTAGTTTTGTTTCCCTCTTTTAATGCTCTATAAAACACTTTCTCTGATCTAAAAAAGGTTGAATTATCCGTCTTCCTGGCTCTACTGACACGATATCTTGAGAGTCTCTTTGATGTCACAGACAACTTTTGCTTCAGAGTATCCAGGCATTGAATTGGCGTAGTATTCGGATGGTCCCTTTGTGAATGGGTTTTGTGCCGTCTGATGATATTTGCGACTATTCTATTAAGTTTCCTGGTATTTGCACCTTGGACTAATGCCTCAACTCTCGCTATATCTCTTCTAAGATTTTCGATGGATTGTATTAGCCTTTTTTCCCATGCTGGTACCACTTTCTCTGATCTCCGCCTTGTAGTAGGCCCCTGACCAAACTTTAATCCCAGCGTTTTCACTACTGCCACAGCTGCACAATACACTATTAGGTGGAGATCCTCCAGATCATGTAAGTCCGTGAGGTAAGGTGGGATTAATTCTTTGTTCATTATCTCAATTAATTTGACAGCTTTCCTAGAGGTGTTGATTCTAGGAATTGGTGGTCTATATAATGCGTTTGTTCCCTCAAAAATCGTTAATGTTCTTCTCATTTCAATTTTAAGGTCTTCGTGAAAATTTCGTACGTCATCCATACGTGGGGGTAAGTTCAAATTAGTAGAATGAGATGGATTGGGCGGGTTTTCAGTCGGGATTGCAGAGTTTCCATTGGTTATTCCTTCCTCTAGGTTCAAATCAGTAGGTTGTGCAGAATTGAGCGGGTTCGCAGGTGGGTTTGCAGAGTTTCCATTGTTTATTTCTTCCTCTAGGTCTTCTGTAGCTGCATGTTGTTGATTGCTCTCCAATTCGTCACTTATTTGACGTTTAATGGCATTCCTTTCAAGTTGTGGAATAAGGTTATTCCTAATTATTGTTCTGTACTGGTCAGCAACTCGTTGTACGTTCACTTGAAGTTCGGGGTAAATTTGGGTAAATTGTTCAAAAAGTTTCTGCCCGTAACCGCTTCTGTCACGTTCGCAGTAGGTGACACGGTAGTAAATGCGCAATATATCTTTATTCATGACCTCAGTCCATTTTACGCGCTGTCTTGGCAGACCTGCATTAGTGAGCCCTGGCTGGTTTTCCGGGGTAGCACTAGTAACAGGTGAAACCTGTGGTATTGTGCGGTTTCTTTGTGTCGTCGGGTTGATTTCGGGTTGAACCCGCCCAGGTCGCGTACGCCGTCCTGGGCGCTGATCGCTCGTCGTCTCTCCATCACCAGGATCAGCTCCAGCAGATAGAGGCCCTTCCTCAGGGGATCGCATGTTTATATTTCTTCTTGTATTCACCATCATATGGGGGTATTTCTTTAGCGTCTGCATACCAAAGACAATTCCAGTTTTAGTACGAGGGTGGTATTTTATTTCCCACCTACCCTGCATAACGCCGAGCTTTTCCATAAGGTACACGTACCGGAGAAACAGGAGACTCCTTGTGGTTTACAGTTTTCCTTCAGGTTGTAGCAAACTTAGTGTATAGCCGTAATACACCTACTCCCCGAGACGCCATATTATCAAATGGCCATTCGGACATGCCATTCAGACGGTCGCGCAATGTGGGACCGCTCTGACCAGGGTACCGCTCATTCTGAGTCCGACGTGCCTGGATTTTTGACTAGGGTCCGCGGGGTTGTCATACCCGTCATACCAATCTTTAGGTATGCCCTTGCGGGCTTATTATTATTATTATTATTATTATTATTATTATTATTATTATTATTATTATTATTATTATTATTATTATTATTATTATTATTATTATTATTATTATTATTATTATTATTATTATTATTATTATTATTATTATTATTATTATTATTCTTATTATTATCCATCAAAGCTCCAAGCTCTGAGGTACCATGGTGGGTCAGTAGTTGGCGGATAACTGAACGGCCTGCAGATATGTAGGTTAGCTGCGAATTAAATACCAGTTGCGATTAGGTGTAGATTCCCAGCAAACCAAAACTTCCGACGTGTCGGACATCAGATGTTTCTCTTACATTTCATCAGAAAATTTGCCGAAAATAAACGATTTCGTCATAAATGCCTTCAGAAATAAGACCGAGTTTTTCTGCACACTCTTCCGAATTTTGTCCGAAAAGTCTGCTCGTTCTCTGAATTTTTTTACACTTTAAACGATTTTGTCTGCACATTCTCTAAAGGGTTTTTTTTGTTTTTCTTCTTCCCACAAGAGAAACCTGTAGCTAGGGCATTTTTTGTTTTGGTTTCTCTCACAAACAACAACAACAAAAGAAAACCTGTTTAGCAATTCCTAAAACGGGTTATTGCTGTTGTTGTTTGTTGTTTTTCAAGTGCGTTGCTCATTCCAATGTGTGTTTTTCATCTCCATTATCAGTTATGCTTGTGCAATCAATATATTAAGACGTCTCGTCGCAAAATATGTGTCAAATATTTAAAGGTGAATATAGCATATATCAGAAAATAAGAAAAGAAATGTTTTGTCGTCCGGCAATTAGATAAAAGTGAAAAAAGACGCTAAAGTCTGTTAAAAAAATTAATGCCAGAAGAAGACGATGAAATTAGTAAAACTAGTAATGAAATTAGTAAAAACTAAGAAAAAATATTTTTTGGAATTTTTGTGTAAATAAATAAAACAGAAATCTCTGAAGATTTTCGTACATTTATTCAGAATTATGTCCGAAATTCTCACGAAATCTCGTAAAAAATTTCCGTATACTGTCAGATATTTCTGGCAATTTTCGGATTATTTGCCAGAGTTACTTCAGAAAAATCCAAAAGTCTCTTCGAAAGTTTTCGAAATTTCCCTCAGATATCTGACCGAATTCTGACCGAAAAGTCTGCACAAGTTTCCGAATTTCCCCAGACATTTCGGTCCGAATTCTTGTCAACCACCCATACATCTTTCGGACAGAATGCTGACAGAATTCGGCATCAAAATCGGCAACTTGTGCAGACTTTCTGTCAGACATCTGACCGAATTCGGAGAAAATGGTTTGCTGGGTTAATATTGTGTGAACTACAAAATTCTTTATTGAACCCTTATTGGGGCACCAGAGAACAAAAAAAATAAGAAACAAAATATTGTATTACAAATACTATACAACCAATGAATGTATGAAAATCATACGAGTTGACACAACCCGTAAAAAAGTTTTTTAAGTTTGGGGGTGTAGTGGATTCTTAAGGCGACAAGAACCAACACTTATTCGTTATGCCTAACATGAATCCAAATGACACGATTTAACATTTGATTGCAATGCACGCCGGTCATGTGACAAAACCCAGAGTAAATTCCGACAAGTGCATTCACTGTCTGTGTGGCCTAAGTAATTTGAAGTTATTATTTTGACTTTTCCTTTTTGTTCTGACCGCACTTATGATTCATAATAATGACCCACTTAGTATTGCTGTAAACTGATCTGGATTTAATGAACACATCAGAACAAAAACGAAAACATACTTAAAATTAAACACATATGAGGCTCGCATGAAAAATAGCACAGCGAGGTAAATGGATAACCATTTACCAAACGCTCACACTCACATACATGAGCTGCAACCAAGGCAAAAACATTAGAATAAATGCAACAGAATGTGCATACAAAATCATGACCACGGTCAATGAGCTCAAATATTAAAAGGAGGAGTCAACTTAATATAAAAAGGGGACATTTATTCCTAATGATGACTAAATGTCCACCAATAAACCAATACTTATAACCACTCCATATTGTATTAGACTTTAAGAATTATTTTCAAATAAATTTCGGGACAAATTCGGTCGTAAGGTCAGACTTGTTCTACAATCAAAACTGTCAACTTTGATTACAACTGTCAAAAAAACATAATAAAGTACAGACTGATATCCGCACTTGAAGGCGAAAGTAAAATATAATTTGCATTTTAATTGAGACATTGCAGCATAGGGGCCAGTATCCTGACAGTTGAAGCAGGTTACACTTGGCTTCGTTGGGTTTTTGAAATCATTATTGCTGTTCCAATTCAAGACATGAGTGTTCCCTTTTTTCGACCTGTATTGTACCGCCTTATGCCCTTCCTGGCCACAATTAAAACACTTCATATCTTGCAACGATGCTGAAGCCTTGTACCGTTTTGCTTCGTCATTTTGTGGTATGGCCTTCCTTTTCGAAAACGACATAGCTTCAAGTTCTCGTTGTAGTTCTCTATTCTCAAACTGAGAAAGATGGGCCAACACTGTGGATACAGCTATTTCTCAACCGACAAATTTTTCCATTAAGCCATCAAGGATGTCTTAAGGGTTGCAGCATATGCGGATAAGCATTCTCCGTCTTTAGGTCGGCCGTTGTTTTAATCAATTAAAAATGCAGCTGTGGTTTCCGGACAGTCAAATCGCGCAGAGAAAATATAAGAATAAGACACTTGAACCAGCCAAATAGATGCTTGTCCTTTGAGAGCACGACCAAGAATATTAATTAAGACGATTTCGCTTGTGACCGCTCCGAGATACACATGTCTGTCATTGCCAATCAGGCACGGGCGCACAGTGGTCGATTTAAGCAATCTGGCGGACCGAAATTGAATTTTTTACATTTAACAAATTACAAAATTAATTTGTCAGTCGATAGCTAAAAGGTTATTTAGCAAATCGATAACAACCAAAACGATAATTGCACTTTAGATGATCAGCTGTGAGCTTTTAATCATAACATTTGTTAAAACAGCTGTTGGAAATACATTGTGTTAAGTTTTCGCACGTGTGCAAATTGTGCTGCAACATTTTTAAAAATCTCATTTTTAATTGGTTTTTTTATTTTTTCAATAATAAAGGTATGTATTTACATAAAAATAGATGTTTTGTGACCTGTGGATATATGTTATATTAATAATTAATGGTAAAACTAACAACTTTGTTATCCTCTGAAATGTGACCAATATTTTCCTTCTGTAGAGTATAAATAGAGACGCCGTCATTTGCCGTTGAAAATACTAATTTTACATGTTAATGTGGTTTGTCTTCTTTGTGAAATGTCCAAAATCTGCCGCAGCGAGTTGCAGCCGTTCACAATATTATATTTTTTAGGTACCATGTCTGTCTGCAAGCGTAGCCTTTTTTTAGAATGGCGCAGCGAAAATGATCCGCAAAAAAGATGTTCAGCACTGAAGAACTACATTTATTCAAATTCCATTGAAAAATCCAATTGCACGGAGGAAGATCATGAGTTAATAGATAAAATCATTCATAATTTTTGCAAAAGGCTTTCTGTAATGTGGAAAGAATGCCATAGAGTTTTGAAAAGATTCGATCAGAAATACAAAGTTTGGTTGGACGAAGACTTAGTCCTTTTAAAACAAAAAACTCATGCAGGTTCAGGTCGAAAAGAAAAGAATTTTGCGGATTGCAGCGCTAAACGTCAGACAACCAAAGTTTTGGAGCTAGTACATGGCAACACATGCAATGAACTCATGACAGCGACACGCGTCAGTTTGTACAAAGCTGGAAAACGGAGCGCATCGCAAATAGTTTCAATGGCCACTGATTCCGATGCGTCTACAAAAATGAAAAAGAGTCTGGAATTAGATCCACAGGTCCCAATTAAGTACACTCCAGAAGAAGCATTGGCCCTGTATGTTGATGGAGACTTGACCAAACACTCCTATAAGCTTTTGCAAGCTAGTGCAAAAGAGAGAAATTGTAATATCTACCCAGCATACGATGTTTTACTATCTGCCAAAAAGAGGTGTTATCCATATCAAATCAAAATAGAAGAGTGTTGTGCTGAAGTTCGTCTGCAAGAAATGCTAGATCACACAATTACACGAATAGCTGAAGCCCACCCGGATATATTTCGGCAAATATCTGATGAAAACAAATATGAAAGTTTGAATGTCTTTTACAAATGGGGATGCGATGGGAGTTCGGGACACTCAACTTATCGGCAGAGCTTTGCCAATTCTGATTACAATATGGTAGATCAACATTTATTTGCTGTTTGTATTGTGCCACTACAATTACAATGGGGTAGCAGCGTACTCTGGAAAAATCCCCGGCCATCATCAACACGGTATTGTAGACCACTCAAAATAATGTTTGCAAAGGAGTCTGAAGCCTTAGTTCGCGCCGAAATTGAAAATATTAAATCTCAAATTCTGAAAATTGAGCCCACGCGTCTCAGCTGTTTTCAAGTTCAGCACAGTTTGCAGCTTACCATGATCGATGGCAAAGTATTCAACGTGATTGCAGAGAGTTCTTCGCAAGCATGCGGCATATGTAAGGCCACGCCCAAAATGATGAATGACTTAGATCTCATTGCTAGTTTGCCGAAAAACGAAGATTTATATGAATTTGGAATATCGACTTTGCATGCTTGGATTCGCTGTTTTGAGTGCATTTTACATGTGGGATATCGACTTCCAATCAAAAAGTGGCAAGTCCGCGGCTTGGACAAGAACATTGTTAATAAAAGAAAAGAGGAGATCCAAAATAGGTTTAGGATCGAAATGGCTTTATTGGTGGATATCCCAATGCAGGGTTCTGGCAACACAAACAGTGGCAATACAGCTCGAAGGTTTTTCGAACAACATGAAATGTCTGCTGAAATAACTGGCGTAAATGAAAACTTAATAAGAAGACTTGGTGTGATTTTACGCAGTATGGCTTCTGGATATGCGATAAATATTGACAGCTTTCGTGAGTACGCCTTACAAACCGCAAAAATGTTTGTAAGTGAATATCCTTGGTACTACATGCCCAGCTCAGTACATAGAATATTACTTCACGGAGCTGATGTTATTGAATGTGTACCACTTCCTATTGGAATGATGTCGGAAGAAGCCTTGGAGGCTAGAAATAAAGATTTCCGAAAGTTTCGGCTAAAGCATAGTCGTAAAACTTCACGCACACAGACAATGGAGGATCTGATGAACTCACTATTAATATCTTCGGATCCCCTAATAACTAGCTTAAGCAAAAGTCCGTCTCGACATTCAAATAATGATATTTTTTTGGATATGGAGGTAAAAAATCTACTTTCTAATGCCTTTGATGAATAACTTATAATAGACTTAGACTGGAATTACAATAGAAAGATCAGAATAATTGTCTTCCTGAAGAAAATATAAATTTTATTTGGACAACAGAATTATTATATATTTAAGAAATTAAAAAAATAAAAGTTTGTGACTTAAAACGTATTTAAAATTATTTTTGTTATTATTGGAATACACAAAGACTTGAAATTAGCAAGGACTGAAAGGGCCAAAAACACCTAGCTTGTAAACCAAAAAAAATATTAAAATTATTTTTTTTATTAAATTTCAATATATTTTTATTGGAATAAATAAAAAAAAACAAAACTTAAAAAATTTTCAAAATTTTGTCGTCGAAATAAAAAATGTCCAAATTATGATAAAAAGTTGCATCTTTGACAAAATTAAAAACTCACATAAACCTAAAAAATTTATATTTTTTTTATTTAAAATTGTAACTAAATCTATTTGCAACAAAAAAAAAATATTAAAAAAAAAAAAAATGTTTTACCCTAAGAGGTATTAATTAAACGCCGCTAAATGAGCCTTTTCGACCACTGTGGGGCGTCAGTATTCCCAACATCTGGGTAAAATTAAGGTAAGTACATATCGACGCAGGAGGATGGTGTGAGCGCTTCCACAAGAGCTAAAAAGCTGCGGTTTTTGTGCTCGAACAATGTTCGCCATTTTTCCTCGCTGCTAGTTTTAGGGACACTTGTGCCAATTCCACTTCTGATGTCGAAGGCCGTATGCTTTTGTAAATTCATCATTCATTTTATTCAGTTTTATCGAATTTAAATAAAACTTCAAAATATTCTGTTTCAATATTTTTTTTCTCAAAGAATCAAAACGAAGCAGTCTTAACTCGTCACTCTCGCTTGCTTTTTATTTCTGATCCATTTTTTCAGCAGTGACAGTCGATTCCACACAAGCTAGACATAAAAGTCAAAGCTTGCCGTTTTATATCAAACACATATGCAGCCAGTACTACGACATACATATACCTTATACATATGTAATGTATTGTTTTTTTTTTAGTTTTAATGTATATTTTACATCTTAATGTATTAAAATAAATTTGCGACTTTTTTAAAAAAATTCACATTTTGTGCCACTTTTTGAAATTTTTCAACGGTAACTAGAGTGTTCAAAACCGAAAGCCGTCTAACCGGTTTTTTTCTTCGAAACCGTATGCCCCCAGTAGGAAGTGTCTGCAAGACATCCTCAAGGATGGGTGCATGACCATAGTAAATCGTTGGTGACATTAGGAGGACCGTCCATACAAATCGTCGACGAAATTTTCATACAAGTGTCCGCTTTGTCATGCACAACCTGATGAGCGACCATGTCGGTCAAATTTACGTTGACGCCTTTACAAGCGCCCTGTCGCCCACACAATCATGCACGAACTGATGGGTGACAATGTCGGTCAAATTGTCGTTGATGCCTATCTACGCGGCACGTCACCTACACAATCATGCACGACCAGATGGGTGAAAATGTCGGTCAAATTGTCGTTGATGTATGCCTTAAATTCCCTACGGGAAAAGTGGTGTTAATTTACCTGAGTGTACCTATCTCAGGACGGGTGAAGAGGGGATGTGGCACCAAACTGGTTCTAAAGTGTTAAAGAAAAGTCAATTTAACTGATCTGTAGTATTGTGCTGCGTTGTGTTTCCAACGGCGTAGTTTATAAATAAGTAGAAAAGTCAGAAAAATATTAAATATTTATATATAATTTAACCCTAGACAGCTAAGATATTTATCAAAAAGTTTCATTTAATTTTTCCGTCTTATTTTGGGGCACAATAACAAAAAACAGATATTATAGTAAAGTGGTTTTTACTGAACCTGTCGTTGGGCTTGTACTGTTGAACCGGTTCAAGACGCATCACAACGTATCAGTTAGGTGTCAATTGGCACATTCGTGGCCAACCCCATACAAAACGTACCGGTTCTCTACATACAAAAGTTCCGGAACTAGAACCGGTACATGCAACCCAGGGAACCGGTCCCGTGACTGGTACTGTACTGATTCATTTTCCCGTAGGGTTGTCATTGGTGCCATTTTGAAAGATGGATTTTTAGTTGTTTTTTTAGCTTTTAATTAGTATGACTAACTGTTAACACTTTTGGAAAACTGAGAGAAAACTGGCCAAGAGAGAAGTGAAAGATATAAACTCTAATACGGCATTCTCCTTCATTCGAGATTTCAAACTATAAAATTGCTGATGTTTACACGTCCGTTTAATAAACTAAAAATTTTTTACGTCAGATTCCATTTTTTTGTTCCCATATTTTTCCTTTGATTTTGTTGATGCACGACAAAATTAGTATATTGTCGTTCGGCCTGTCGTCAACCGAGTGTTTTGACGACAAGTACATACATTTTTCACATTTTGTCTTGAGAACAGCGTTGACGACAAAGTCGTGTAAGACGGAACTTCCTACTGGGCCGGTTTCTTCAAAAATTATAATTTCGAATACCCGGTTTAACCAGTTTTTTTATGTCGGTTAACAAAAATTATCTTTTATACAGAGCATTGTCAGGTTTGTTCTAGGCATATCAGCATAGAAGGTTGTTTATGCTTGTATAATATTCTTTGGAAAAATCTCAAAGGATGCTTTCTTTGCAATTTCCTTATACAATACGAGAGTTTGTTTGGAAATTGCGGCTAGATGACTCATTTTAAAATGGGTGTTAAGCACTGGAAGAGTGCGGGAAGAAATGAAACACAACCGTTTTCCTTGGAGGTCCTTAGGGAACTCAATTTATTTAATATGGTTTCTTACAACTAAACATTCTACATTCTAATCTAACCTTAAGTAAACAAAATATATACAATACTAGCTGACCCGGCAAACGTTGTTCTGCCATACAACTTTGGAACCGGCAAACTTCGTCTCGCTCCTAAGGTAACGCCTTCATATAATAGTAAAACACAGATAGTTCAAGTTTTAATCTGATTTACTTGAATTTAATCGAAATCTGTGAAGAGCGATCTGATATACAATGTTTTTTGATTTGTTTCCGGCGTAAAAACAAACAATAAAGACTGTTTGCCAACACGCAAACCGACGACGCACAGCTGACAGTGTGGAAAGCAGGGATTTTCGAGGTTGATTCCACAAATTTCCAACGATTGACCTTACGATTTTTTTATTGTTATAGCAAATACCAATCGAATGGGGAGTTGAATTCGCTTGAATTGGAAGGGAAGATCGATTGGAATAATAGAAATTCGAGGGATAAGAACTTCCTCTCCTTTGAATTTTCCCTTGATGATCGTCGCTTTTACTACAATTTCGGATGATTCAGATTCTGAAAAATGATCATGATTGATCCCACCTTCAGCTGCAAATTATGCGTCGAACTTTCTGGAACATCTAGATAGTTCAAAATTCTGTTGCCTCATTCTCGTTAAATCACCTCGAAAATTATACATCGTACGATCATCTGGCTCCAAAGCTCGTTTATGCGCCATCGTGTATTGATTTAACATTCTCGCAACAATTTCGCCACACGTTGGTTTGTCAACTGTGAGAAGAAAGCGGAATGTGCAGTTCGACCGCCTTTCAACAATATGGAAGCAATACCAGAGGATGCAACAGCTAACTCAATTGCGATCTTGACAGAATTGTTGCCAGAATCAAAGAAATTACGAATGTCTTGCCTGTCCCACCGGGAGTATCGAGAAAGTAAATGCCTCCCGTTCCATCGTCAACAACCTTCATCAGCGAAATATACACGTTCGTTTGCTCGGCATTTAAGGACGGCAGATTTGTTCGGACTCTTTCAGTCAGCTTAACTCGATCAAAGTCTTGCAACTCGCGATTGAATGCCTCATACATCGAACGATTTGGCGCTGGTATTCCCAATTTCGACAGTAGACTGCCGCACATTAGCACGCACATGTCTTTGAAGATAATGTCAAGATCGGAATTGGATGTTGTCGTGCGAACTCTGTGCAAATGTCGTCAGCCATCTCGTCCATTAATTTGTCCCACAATGCGCTCGGGTTCGGCAGATGCAACGTGGCTATGATGATCGAAAACAATGTACAACAAATTTGATTCGCTGGAGCAGAAACAGTTGTTGGCGAGATTCGCGAAGTGTGGCGACTGATTGAAACTAATAAAATTGAGACGCTCCGTTTCGACCTTGACGTTCATGTGAACGCAGTACTGTTGAAATAAACGGCGATATCTTAACAGATGATTGTCATCATCTTGTGAGCCAAACATTTTGTCCGTTTCTTCTACTGGAATACGAATTCGAACATAGAGGGATAATGAAAAAGAATTGATGACTTGTAAACAAACCTTCCGTTCTATTGACCATCTTTAAATTGAGGTGATAGCCATCCTTTCCACAACAGAACATAAACGGGTATTGAAGTGAATCATATGACTGATAAGTCCCGTACACGTGCCTAACTTGTCCACCATCCCGAAGCTTGAGAACAATATCACGTGATTTTACATTCTCTCCAACAATCACCACTGCGACTTCATTTATAGTGGGAGCATTGAATTGTCTTACATGGCATCCAGAGGGTCTTTTGTTATAATGATTTTGTGGACGTCATAATGCATTGTATTCAATGCGGTTTTGAACAATCGGACCAATGCATTATGCTTATGCAGAAGATTTTAAAATTGTTCGATCATTTCGCGTTTAATCTTTTAACATAATTAATTTCAAGCATCATAACGAATTTTCCATCCTTACGTCGTCTAAAATCATCAAATCAAGCGATATAATGAAAAATTTCGTCGAAAAAATCCAAAATTTTCACATTTGCATCATTTAAATTTATCAAAACGCAATAAAATTTAGAATTTCGTCGAAAAAAAATTAAAATTTGTAGAATTTTTCCATAATTTTCCAACCATAATTTTCTATTTTTCCAACCAAAAAGCCACACCGGTTCAATTACACACAAAATGTAATTCAAAAATTCAATTTACTGTGCAAAATGTTTCCGAAAAATCAAAATTTTTCGAGTTTTTCCTGAATTTTCCGAGTTTTCCACAGAGAATTTTTTTATTTTTCCATTCGGAAAGCCATTTTGGAATAATTTCACGAAACTTTACACTGTTACATCGTCCAAAATTATCAAATCATAAAAATGTAACATTTTCAAAAAAAATTTTTTTTTCCATTCGAAAAGCCATTCGCAACAATTGCAAACAAAATTCAATACAAAAAGGCAATTTTAAATTTTTCCAATTTCCCGGCTTTTGCGGAGCATTTTCCCAAAATTTTCTTTCACATAAAGGAAGATTTCGTTCAAGGCATCCAAATCTTTAGATTTTTTTCTGGAATTTTCCGAGTTTTCCACCAAGAATTTTTCTATTTTTCCATTCGAAAAATCATAATTGTTCGAAATTGTTCACATTTACATCGCCCAAAATTACCAAAACATATGATAAGATGCAAAATTTTGTCGAAAAAAAAGAAATTTTATTAGCATTTTCCATAATTTTCCAACTAAAATTTTCTATTTTTCCATTCAAAAACCGACAAAAATTTAATTTGCGATTTACCTCAAATCGGGCTATGAAATGCAAAATTTTCCCGAAAAAATTCGAATTTTTCGGAGTTTTCCGAGTTTTCCACCGAGAATTTATCTATTTTTCCATTTGGAACGTTGGTTGGTATGCAGGCATCTCCTTCTTCAAAGGAGAACACTTAGGTCCTTATGGACCCATTGTGACACCCGTCATTTGGAACGTTATTTCGGAATAATTATCCAAAATTTTTCGCAAGTTACATCGTTCAAAACTATCAAATTGTACGACAAAAAGCAAAATTTCGTCGAAAAATAGTATTAAATTTTTTCGAATTTTTCCGGAATTTTCCGAATTTTTCAACAAATTTTTTTATTTTTCCATTCGAACAATCATTCGCAACAATTGCACATAAAATTCCATACAAAAAAGCAATTTTCGGTTTTTCCAATTTTCCGGAGGATTTTTGCCAAAATTTTCTTTACATAAACCTTCTCCTGGCAATTACAAACAACCGAAAAAAATTTCAGCAAAATCGGTCCAGCCGTTCTCAATTGATGAATTACTATACATTTTTGCCACCATTTTTATACCATCACCCTTAGGGATGAGGGTATATATCATTTGATACGAAAAAAAGTGTAACGCATTAAAGGAGACGAGTTAGACCCCAAGTATCTTAAGACCAAATTCGTTTCAGAACTTTTTAAGAAGAATGAGCTATGTCCGTCTGTCTGGCTGGCTGGCTGGATGGCTGGTCAGCAGGATAACTCGAGTAAACCTTAACGGATCGGCATGAAAATTTACCAATATTAATATTTTTCGAAACGAACTTATGGGATTGTAAATGGGCATAATAGACCCACCCCTTCTGGTACCTCCCATACAAAATTACCTATTTTTGGATAATTTATATTTCTTCCATAACTGTCAAACAGACCATCGGAGAATATCTAAATTTGGTCAGATTATTTATCTAACAATAGTAGACAAACCCTAAGAAAGCCGAAACCTTTGCCACACCCCTTCAGGTACCTCCCATACAAATTACCGAATTGACCCTTATAGTTTTACATACATATCTTTTTTGTAAGTAAACTAAGATCACTCAAATTTAGCGTATGATGTTCGCTTATGAAAATTAAACTCAGGTATGAATATGGACTATATCGGTTCACGCCTTCTGGTACCTCTTATACAAAAAGACCTATTTTTGGAAAATTAATATTTCTCCCATAACTTCCAAAAGGACACTTGGGGGGTTATGAAAATTGGTCGATAAATTAAAGTTGTGATAGGAGGCGAAACCTCAGAGAGCCTAACTATTTGACACACCCCTTTTGGTACCTCCCATACAAATGACCGAATTGACCCTTATAGTTTCACATACATATCTTTTTTGTAAGTAAACTGAGATCACTCAAATTTTGCGTATGATGTTCGCTTATGAAAATTAGACTGAGGAATGAACATGGACTATATCGATTCACGCCTTCCGGTACCTCCCATACAAAATTACCAATTTTTGGAACATTAATATGTCCCCATAACTTCCAAACCGGCACTTGGGGGACAATCAGATTTAGTCAGTTAATTTATCTTGTAATAGGAGGCATAACCTCAAAAAACCTAATTATTTGACACACCCCTTCTGGTACCTACCATACAAATGACCGAATTTACCCCCATAGGATTACATACATCTCTTTTTTACAAGTACACTGAATTCAGTCAGAATTTGCGTACGTTGTACGCTCATGAAAATTTGACTCTTTAATGAATAGGGACTTTATCGGTTGACCTCTTCTGGTACCTCCCATACAAATTGACCTATTTTTGGAAATTGAACGTTAATTTACAAAAAAAACTTCGGACACTTTGAGCTGCCCCTAACGGTACCTCGTAAACAAATAAGTCAAACTTGTACGGTTTTGCTACATGTCTTTAGACTATTGGTATTATGTTCCGAAAGTCTTAGCTATAACCGTTTACGCTCCAAAGCAAGCATATACCTAATAATACATAAGTAATTTTAATTACAAATCAGTTAATTTCAACAACTCAAGACTTACACAATATCATATAGTGGGTGATGGTATTTATCAGTCAGTTTATCTGACTGAAATTTCTGTACTGGTTATATATATAGATTTATTACCTGATGTTGTTGTAATGCGTTGGTCCCTTTTCTTATCTATTTAAACATTCCCGGAACGATCGAGTAAATTAGGTACACACTTTCTACGCACATTACAACAACAACATAGGAAAATACTCAATATTTGTTGATTGTGTGGAACAACAACAAGCAACAGAATCTATTAATACATAGGATCAGTGCATAACTGAACAATGGGAGTCAGTGATTCATATAAAAAACTTTCACTTCTCGTTGTGATCACCGTACAATAGTATGAAGTCACTATAGGCCTCATCTTGCAATGGCTGGGAAGCCGTCGATATTCATATGGATATCTTTAAGTGCAGTTATCTCCTAGACTATGTGTCCGATCTCAAGAAGGTGCTTGTTTTATGATAACCATATAATAGGTGGGAAATCACCAATATACATTTGGAATATCATTTCAAATAGATGGGGATCTCACCTTGAAATGGGTGAGACACCATTGATATTCATATTAATAACTTGAATTGCTTTTACCTCCAACACCAAGCGTCCAAATGTAAAATTGAATTTAATTTGGGATGAAATCGGTACCTTGATTCTAAACCATACTAAGTGGAAAACGTAAGCAATCTGACTTAGCATACTACATACTACATAAATGTAGATTATGATTTAGAGAAACTGGAGAAAAGAATATATAAGGTTGGATCAGACAACATGGTTAAAAAAAAATTTTAGACTTTTTCAGCACACGTGGTTTAGGTAATTCGAATTGAGTGCAATTTAATATGAATTTTGCAAAAAACAATGTTGCAAAATATGATTGCAATGATTCATTAACAGCTCTTATTTTGGCACAGAACTGAATATTTTTAATTTTTTTGTATGAAATATTAAAAACACTAAAACAATGAAATAAAATTTGTGATTTTTTTACCTTTTTATTAAAAACCTGTTATGTAATGTAAACCAAATATAAATAAAAACATTAACAGCTTTATATTTTAACTATTTTCTTAAAGTTCCGTCCAAACTGAACTGGTGTTACAGATTAATAAAAATAATCTAATGTTTGTATAAATGCAATAATCGTGCACTTATACAAAGTTTGTATATATGCAATAGTTGTGCACATATCCGAGTGCTGTATAAATGCAAAAACCGCATAAGTGCACAAAAAGTCGCGCGAAAACCGAAGTGCACTTACCCGTAGTCTACTGTATATGGAAAGTAGAACGGTTTTTGAGATGTCGCCAAATTTAAATTTTTCATCTTTTGAAAAAAGTAGGTCTACTCAAATAGCATTTTCTCTGGTTAAAGTCCACCGATGTTTGTAAACTGGGACAAAAATAAAATATAATAATATTAATATTTCTTAAAAACCGATCGATGTTTAAAATCCAATCATAAATGACGTAATTATGGAGCTTCAAAGTTGGATATTTGTAAAAATGTTGATGATTTTTCAAGTTTTCGCTGCCTTTCATTAAGATTATTTCTATCTTTGCGTAAAAATTGCCTTTGGAAATCGGGTAAAAAATAAACGCCACATTCACATTTAAGTAAACATACCCTTTCCTGAGAGTAGTATTAATTGTTGTTTTGCATGTTCTCCGACCCGTAACTCTACGCTTTTTGTTAAATAAGTAACGTAGGAATATCCGAACAATAATTTGGATTATTTTAATAAATGTTTATTTTTATCAGACTTTGATGAGCAAGAGCAAACAATTTTTTAAAGACATTATTCTTTCATTTAATTTTTTGAAACCGAAGAAATTTTTACGGAAAGACGGAAAAAACTTAATGAAAAGAGGCGGAAACTTGAAAAATCATCAACATTTTTACAAATATCCAACTTTAAAATGCCGTCACTTCGTTATTTATGATTGGATTTGAAACAACTGTAACTTTTTAAGAAATATTTCAATTATATTTTATTTTTATCCCAGTTTACAAACATCGGTAAACTTAAATCAGAGAACAAAACATTTTAGTATTTCTTACTTTTTTCAAAACGCTAAAACTTTAAATTTGACTATATCTCAAAAACCGTTGAACTTTCCACATATCATTAACATCATTTTACATTAACATCAATTGTTAAATGTCCCGGATACTGAAACTTTTGAAATTTTGTGACATAGTGCTATCGATAAGCAGTCGACGTCGTCTCATAGTAGTTGCAGTAAACCAAATAGCGTTGATGTGACAACGGTGTTAAATCGAAGTGACTTAAAAAAAGTGACGAAGCATGAATGAGGTATGGGATAGCTTCTCGCGTTGTTGTGAATTAACACGTTTCTATTTTTAGATTCCCAACTAATGGCACCTACTTGTTTATCGACGAATGCGAACGTCACTGTTTGAGAAGCTCTTACTAGACACGCCGATTAACTCGACACTTAATACTGCGAAGTTGCTGTCAACAACATTCGAGGGGAGCCGACAATGAAAGAACAATTTTTTTTTTAAGATGACTGAAGCCAGGTTTGAACCTGCGATCTCCCGCATGGTAGTCGCGTGTTCTAACCACTATGCCACGGCCGGTCCGTGGTCGAAGTGACGCTGACATAAAAACGACGACGATCACGGGAAAGGGGGTTGGATCTGTAAAAAAATTTGGCCTTAATATGCAAGAGACTTCCAATGGGTATAAAACATTTAATCAGGAGATCAATTTTGAAAATAGAAAATGGCGGATACTAAATGGCAAACAAATTTTTTTTTTGTCAAAAAATGCTGGAATTCTACCTTTATTGTGCCTATGGGGTTTTTTGGGACCGTTGGTTTCAATATGGAGTAAACAAAAAGGAGAAACGAAATGTCGGTTTTTTTTTTTAAAAATTCTTGAATAAACCTGTTATTATACATAAGGGGGATTTTTGGGGTCCGGAGGCAAAACAAAAAAAAAACAAAATTACAAACATTTTGTTAGGTGAATTCCAGCATTTTTTGAACATAATGTCCGCTATTTCGTATCATTTTGTTTTTTTCAAAATTTCACTCCCATCGGCACAATATCGGTTGATTTCCAGCATTATTTTTAAATACCCGCCATTTTGTATCCTCCTTTTTATTTTTTTGAAAACAACCCTAAAAACCCCCATAGGAACAGAATATCGGTAGAATTGAAAATAAAGTCCGCCTTTTTGAGTCCACCATTTTTTTTTTAAATGTAATTCCGAATATGAAATTGGCGACAACCCTTCAGAGCTATATTTCATGCATATCAGTAGCCCGTTTCTGTACCTCGTAACGATTGCAGTTACCAACCTATATAAACCGCGAGCCAGGGATAAATTTCGTTAATCATTTCCTCCCTGACGAAAACTCGTTAAATGCTTAATGGAGTTATATAATGAAGTCTAGCGAAAGCCAGCTGACGCTTCCTTGGTGGGTTTAACAATAGCACCTCGTCAAACATGTAAACAAAATAAAAAAATCAGTAATTTTCTTCCGGCTGAAACTTTGCCAGATGATAGTTTATACGTTATTATTGAATAAAAATAGTCGTCAGCGGCCTACGTTGGTGGAATGATCGTCAGCTGGTGACACAAAGGGTCTACTGTAGCTATTGTATTCAAATACTTGAATCACTCAGAAAACCGGTTTCGAATTCCTGATTAAGTAAAAAACCGGGTTAACCGGTTTCGTTCGGTTTTTCGGAAATTGTAAAATAAAATATGAAATTAAAAATGAAATAAATATGAAAACATATGAATATCAATACCTAAATTCTTAAGCATGCTAAGTCAACTAACCATTTTTCCATTAATTAAAGCTTTTGAATTCAGTTTGCTTCAATTTAAATCCGTTTTAAATCTCAGGATGATCAGTCAGAAGTTATTCCTGTAAAACTTACATTTTACACCTAGCATGGTTTTGAATTAAGGTATCGATTTCATCACAAATTAATCTCCATTTTAAATTTTACGCTTAGTATAGGAGATAACGGCATTTAAAGTTATTTATATGAATATTAATGGCTTCCCACCTATTTCAAAGTGAGATCACAATCTTTTTCATAACGAGATCCCAATTGTATACTGTATGTAGATCCCAATTAAGCACCTTCCAGAGATCGGTCACTTAGTTTAGGAGGTAATGCAGTTAAAGTTGTTCATACGAAAATCGACGGCTTCCAGCCATTGTAAGATGAGGTCCCAACTATATTGATCCCAAATCCTTTTTGCTTAGAATAAGAAATAACGACAATTGAAAGTTTTTTATATGAATACTTACTCCCATTTAAAAATGAGAGGTAACATTCATCAAACAACATTTTCCAAATAAATTTTCGTATTGCATGAGGAAATTTCAATGAAAGCAACCTTTGAGATTTGCACGAAGAATATTATATAAGCATAAACAACCTTCTATGTTGATTCGCCTAAAACTAACATGGCAATGTTATGTAAAAATGATCCGTCATCAAAAAACCGGGTATTCAAAATTGGCATTATTGAAGAAACCGGCATACGGTTTCGGAGAAAAAGCCGGTTCAGGTTTTGAACACCATAACTGAAATAATATCACAACTATGTGTTGTTCTGATCATTTTGAAATGTTCTACAACTTTGTAGAGGAGGAGTCCGGCTTTCAGAATTTTGTATTCAGAGGCACTCTGTGGCAACACACTTGGCGATACAGGGTGTCAAAGTTGCTACTGTCGCTGACTGCGAGGCGAGTTTTCCCTGCGGGGACAGCGAATTTAACAATCCCAAAACAACACACTTTGGCACAAAAATAAATGTGTACAAATGAAGACGGATGTATGATGTTAATTTCGAAAAGAAATATAAATTAACAAACAAACAAAAATATGTACTTAACGTACTTACCGCAGTCTTTGTCCCCAGCAAACTGATCATAACGATCGAGCCACTGTTTGCTTGAGCCTACTTCTACTGCTTTGTTTATGTTTTTTATAACCGTTCATTTCCATTGAACGAAACTAATGCAGTAGAATGTAGGGCAAAATACTGCGGTTAGTTCGTAAACTAATGAGGGCAAAAGAGAATGACAAAGAACAGTTCAATGAACTAAGCTAGGAACACATGTTACTCAAACATCATGATTTTGATAACAAACGAAAATAACAATGATCATTAACAATGACAAAACATAAGTGAAAATAAAAATAGAAGCACCGGCGACAGCTGCTGAAACTTTCAAAGCATAGTACTTCTACAATTATAGCTCGCTTACAAAGGTGTTTTACTTTTAAGAATCTCCTATGTAAGACAAACAAAAACTACACATAGTGTTGCAGAATTACTTTTATCGATTTCATCGATTTTCTTCTGCGTTTTATTAATAACTCGGCAATTTGAGGGAAAATAATATATCTGAAACCACCACTAAATTGGGTACACTTTCATAAAAAATACACTTCAAACACTTGATCAGTAGCACCTCGTCAAACACGTAAATATTAAAAAAAATCTTCGTAAAATTATTTTTTTTTTTAAATGAATAAATGAAGAAATACTGGGATAAGCGGGAGTGAACCGAATCAATATCAAACGATAGCATTTGACCTCAGTAGCAAAACCTTAAACTCAAATTTGCTCCACTTCGTCACATATTTTTTTACAGTGGTTTTAACTTTGATGTTTTTGGTCAAAATTCGAATATGAACAATTTTGCGCAAAAATATATTTGGAATAGTTAATATCGTCGAAGACCTATATTAAAATTGTCATGGGAATATTTCCTGGGAGCATTATAACCATATAGCTCCCACCCTTAAGGAACATCCCTCAAAAGTTGAATTTTAAGCTGTTTTTCAAAAATGGGCCTAAAATGTCCTATACTGATGGGAGCTAGAGGGTGAAGTTGTTTCTAAGAAATATTCTCCGTAAAATTATAATACAGGTCTCCGAAGACATGAAGTATCCTAAATGTATTTTTACATATGATTTTTCATATCTATTGTTTCCACTTTTGACCACAAATATCAAATTTCAAACCACTATAACAGTAGTGGAGCGTTGGGTGTATTGATATTATTACTCGATGTATAAAGTGAGCGGATGTTGCGGCTAGGCCAAGGGCTTTATTATACCTCTGATACATTGAATTGGTATTGCCCATATAGAATTATAAATAAAAAAAAAACACGTTGCATCAGCGCCGTCCAATTACAGCAGATTGGCCCATATGTGGCCCCAAACACACAACCACATATGTCCATACGCATGTGCACATGCACATGACCATGTGCAACTGTCCGTACCTTTAGGCGCCGTGTTGGTGCCGGATGCATTTTGGCCTATAATTTGGACTGGGATCTGGCCGGTGGTTCAGATGGTAGCAGCAAAACAGTGGGTGACCGTTCCAACCACCAAAGGTCTCCCTCGTCCACATTTGGCACACTCACTCCAATGCCCATGGAGTCAAATGAACGGGGGAACAGACACCCGATTAATACCTTTTTTTGTCTTCTTTTCGTTTACGTTATTTTTAGTTAAAAATTATTGTATTTCAGTTTTCCTTTTTCGTTTTGTCAGTTTTGTTTGGTTAAGATTCCTTTTTGTTGGCCGGCTAAAAAAATCTGTGCGTGGTGGTGTGGCTCGTTCAATGAGTGGAGAGATGATTAGCCAATGTAGTTGTAGTAAGGTAGTAGCGAGTGAAGGGTGTTGCCTTACCTAAGCGACACATCAGGGATGTATTTTCTCAAATGGAGAATTCATTGATAAATACAGTGAGCGCAATAAAGCGCTTTGACATTTAAAAATCGCGCTTTTTACTGCATTACATTTTTGTAAGCAAAATGGAGATTATTGGAATGAAAGTTTAAATGAGGGGAAATTGGCGAACATGGAGGCAAATGTGGTGATATAAAAGAGGAGAGGGAGAGCGAGAACAGTCAACAATAACATAAGACGGTGTTTAAACACGGTGCACCCGTGGAATTTTTAAATATTTAAAAGACTTTGAAATAAACGCTTTTCTGTTAATATATTGAAAAATAGCCATTAATAAGTGCTAGGCTTGAGCCTGTTAATTTATTTGAACTTTGTGTTGGTGAACAGTTAACATAAAGAGCGAATTGTGAATCCCAAGTCCGTGGCGGAAGAAATAAGATACGGGAAGACGAAGAGCACGGTCATACACTGCAAGCGAAGTCCAGCTCCATAGTTATTCCCACAGAAACCGCGCCAAAGCCAAGAGAAGACAAAAAAGGGAAACAATTAAACTCTGGTTCGCCAAAAATTTATTCAAAACTTACCGGACACACAGGTAACCGTCTAAAGTATCCATCGCCCCCTACTACAGTGACCGTAAAAGTACAAAGAATCGGAGGTCACCAGCAATCCATCCGTAGTAGTTGGGGTGTGTTATTGTTGACACAAATTAAAGTTAAGTGGGCATCGTCATCAAGCCCAGGGGTGAAAAGCCTTCCCCCAACCCCATTGCAAAATTGGCCGCCCGTCCAAAGTTTGAGGCCTGAAAAAGGGAAGAAAATAAAATATATAAAAAATTAGTTCGAGAATTTAATTTAAGTAGTTTTAAGGTAACTTTAAGTTTGTTTTGGTATTTTATATGTAGTTTTTTTTATTATTTATTATTTCGTTAATCATTTTCTTGTTTCAGTGTAATAGGGCTTAGCACAAAGTTTGAAAAGGAGTAGTTTTTTTTGTGTTTTGCGGGGACAAAGTGGTCCTATAAATATTCTATCTAAAAGAGCTCATTTAGGTAGGAAATTCGCGGGTTTTTTTAAATAATAACGTTCAATTTGAGAGCATAGCTCTTTCAACTTTGGTAGGTCCTAATTTTTTGTTTTTGCTTTGTTTCTTGTTGTAATCAAGATTTAAATTCAAAATTAAATAAAATCGGTTTGAATGTTAGATTAAGGTTAGGTTTAGAAATTTTAATTAATAAAGAATGTGAATTAGTCTTAAGAAATTAAAATATGTGCGTCTAAGTAATAGTTAAAGAGCAGGTCAAGATGGCGTGGTAAGTGTGGGTGATAGTGTGTGTTTACGGGGTCATAGAAATATCACCGTGAAAAGGAAACGACTATGGCCATGGTAGGGTGGGCTCTGTGGGGAAAGATCCACCGTTTCTCCCTCTTACGTGTGTTGCCCAGTTGTGAGTGTAAGTTGTGTTTTGTAAATGTGTTTTTATTTAGTGTTTTGTTTCTCTGTTCTGAGGCGTGGGTTGGGACCTAACACCGAGAGCGCGAAAAGCTAGCCGCGGAACCGCCTCAGCGCGCATTTAGGGACATGTAACACGGAATGATGTATTTGTATGGGAGGTACCAGAAGGGGCGGGGCCATTTATTTGCAATACCGTAAGTAGTTTTGAGGAAATAATAACTCGTGCAAAATTTGAAAACATTTGAACATTTCTTTCGAAAGTTATCGTGCGAACCAGCCGGACAGCCAGACAGACAGACGGACATGGTCAAATGACTTTAAAAGTCATGAATCGAATTTGGTTCAAAGAAACCTAGGTTCTAAAGTGACTCCTTCTATGTGTTACACTTTTGGGTCGTATGAAATGATATATACCCTCATCCCTAAGGGTGATGGTATAAATATTTTTGGAAGAATATATACGAAATGGTTAAAGAATTCGTAAGAAAATGCGACATATGTCAAAGAAACAAGCAACTTAGACATACGAAAGAACCATTGTGCATAATTTTTACGCTTACACATAGTTTTGAAACTTTAGTTATCGACACTGTTGGACCACTTCGTCCATCAGAAAATCAACGATACATATTGACAATGCAGTGTGAACTCACTAAATATATAATTGCTTGTCCGTTAGAAACTAAAGAAGCAACACTAATAGCGACAGAACTAGTACACAATGTAAGCCTAAAATATGGATTATTCAAATTCCCAACGAAACGTTGGGAACTGTTGAGAGAAATCACAGGGTCATAAACGAATACTTTTTATCATTCGTGGAAGATGACAATTGGTGTTCTTGGATACCTTACTATACTTGCGCTTACAACATCACACCTCATGTCGAACAAACTATTCGCCATTTGAGTTAATCTTTGGTAAAATACCAAGTCTTCCAGGAGACAACATGTAATCAATGTTGACAGTTTGTCTTTATTGTAGAACAAGACTGTGCACAAAAACTTTCTTAAGAAATATACGCGTTAGATATAAGAAAAATAAAACAAAATAACATTAAGAATATCCAAAACAAAAAAAAAATTCTACATGTAAGCAACAAAACAAAACAAAAATTTATGACATAAGAAAAATATCAAATATCAAAAACAAAATAACATTTTATTTACGATATACATGCATAAAAAAATACCCAGAGAACAAAAAAAAATAAGAAACAAAATATTGTATTACAAACACTCTACAACCAATGAATATATAAAAATCATACGAGTTGACACAACCCGTAAAAAAGTTTTTTAAGGTTGGGGGTGTAGTGGATTCTTAAGGCGACAAGAACCAACACTTATTCGTTATGCCTAACATGAATCCAAATGACACGATTTAACATTTGATTGCAATGCACGCCGGTCATGTGACAAAACCCAGAGTAAATTCCGACAAGTGCATTCACTGTCTGTGTGGCCTAAGTAATTTGAAGTTATTATTTTGACTTTTCCTTTTTGTTCTGACCGCACTTATGATTCATAATAATGACCCACTTAGTATTGCTGTAAACTGATCTGGATTTAATGAACACATCAGAACAAAAACGAAAACATACTTAAAATTAAACACATATGAGGCTCGCATGAAAAATAGCACAGCGAGGTAAATGGATAACCATTTACCAAACGCTCACACTCACATACATGAGCTGCAACCAAGGCAAATACATTAGAATAAATGCAACAGAATGTGCATACAAAATCATGACCACGGTCAATGCGCTCAAATATTAAAAGGAGGAGTCAACTTAATATGAAAAGGGGACATTTATTCCTAATGATGACTAAATGTCCACCAATAAAATGAAAGAAACTTAAGGGTAAATTTAAGTAGAATGTAATGTAAGCTTTAGGATAATTTTAGAAATTAAGTTACTTATAACCACTCCATATTGTATTAGACTTTAGGAATTATTTTCAAATAAATATCGGGACAAATTCGGTCGTAAGGCCAGACTTGTTCTACAATCAAAACTGTCAACTTTGATTACAACTGTCAAAAAAACATAATATAGTACAGATTGATATCCGCACTTGAAGGCGAAAGTAAAATATAATTTGCATTTTAATTGAGACATTGCAGCATAGGGGCCAGTATCCTGACAGTTGAAGCTGGTTACACTTGGCTTCGTTGGGTTTTTGAAATCGTTATAGCTGTTCCAATTCAAGACATGAGTGTTCCCTTTTTTCGACCTGTATTGTACCGCCTTATGCCCTTGCTGGCCACAATTAAAACACTTCATATCTTGCAACGATGCTGAAGCCTTGTACCGTTTTGCTTCGTCATTTTGTCGTATGGCCTTCCTTTTCGAAAACGACATAGCTTCAAGTTCTCGTTGTAGTTCTCTATTCTCAAACTGAGAAAGATGGGCCAACACTGTGGATACAGCTATTTCTCAACCGACAAATTTTTCCATTAAGCCATCAAGGATGTCTTAATGGTTGCAGCATATGCGGATAAGCATTCTCCGTCTTTAGGTCGGCCGTTGTTTTAATCAATTAAAAATGCAGCTGTGGTTTCCGGACAGTCAAATCGCGCAGAGAAAATATAAGAATAAGACACTTGAACCAGCCAAATAGATGCTTGTCCTTTGAGGGCTCGACCAAGAATATTAATTAAGACGATTTCGCTTGTGACCGCTCCGAGATACACATGGCTGTCATTGCCAATCAGGCACGGGCGTCAGTATTCCCAACATCTGGGTTAAATTAAGGTAAGAACATATCGACGCAGGAGGATGGTGTGAGAGCTTCCACAAGAGCTAAAAAGCTGCGGTTTTTGTGCTCGAACAATGTTCGCCATTTTTCCTCGCTGGTAGTTTTTAGGGACACTTGAGCCAATTCCACTTCTAAGGTCGAAGGCCGTATGCTTTTGTAAATTCATCATTCATTTTATTCAGTTTTACCGAATTTAAATAAAACTTCAAAATATTCTGTTTCAATATTTATTTTCTCAAAGAATCAAAACGATGCAGTCTTAACTCGTCACTCTCGCTTGCTTTTTATTTCTGATCCATTTTTTCAGCAGTGACAGTCGATTCCACACAAGCTAGACATAAAAGTCAAAGCTTGCCGTTTTATATCAAACACATATGCAGCCAGTACTACGACATACATATACCTTATACATATGTAATGTATTGTTTTTTTTTTAGTTTTAATGTATATTTTACATCTTAATGTATTAAAATAAATTTGCGACTTTTTTAAAAAAATTCACATTTTGTGCCACTTTTTGAAATTTTTCAACGGTAACTAGAGTGTTCAAAACCGAAAGCCGTCTAACCGGTTTTTTTCTTCGAAACCGTATGCCCCCAGTAGGAAGTGTCTGCAAGACATCCTCAAGGATGGGTGCATGACCATAGTAAATCGTTGGTGACATTAGGAGGACCGTCCATACAAATCGTCGACGAAATTTTCATACAAGTGTCCGCTTTGTCATGCACAACCTGATGAGCGACCATGTCGGTCAAATTTACGTTGACGCCTTTACAAGCGTCCTGTCGCCCACACAATCATGCACGAACTGATGGGTGACAATGTCGGTCAAATTGTCGTTGATGCCTATCTACGCGGCACGTCACCTACACAATCATGCACGACCAGATGGGTGAAAATGTCGGTCAAATTGTCGTTGATGTATGCCTTAAATTCCCTACGGGAAAAGTGGTGTTAATTTACCTGAGTGTACCTATCTCAGGACGGGTGAAGAGGGGATGTGGCACCAAACTGGATCTAAAGTGTTAAAGAAAAGTCAATTTAACTGATCTGTAGTATTGTGCTGCGTTGTGTTTCCAACGGCGTAGTTTATAAATAAGTAGAATTCAGAAAAATATTAAATATTTCTATATAATTTAACCCTAGACAGCTAAGAAATTTATCAAAAAGTTTCATTTTAATTTTCCGTCTTATTTTGGGGCACAATAACAAAAAACAGATATTATAGTAAGGTGGTTTTTACTGAACCTGTCGTTGGGCTTGTACTGTTGAACCGGTTCAATACGCATCACAACGTATCAGTTAGGTGTCAATTGGCACTTTCGTGGCCAACCCCATACAAAACGTACCGGTTCTCTACATACAAAAGTTCCGGAACTAGAACCGGTACATGCAACCCAGGGAACCGGTCCCGTGACTGGTACTGTACTGGTTCATTTTCCCGTAGGGTTGTCATTGGTGCCATTTTGAAAGATGGATTTTTAGTTGTTTTTTTAGCTTTTAATTAGTATGACTAACTGTTAACACTTTTGGAAAACTGAGAGAAAACTGACCAAGAGAGAAGTGAAAGATATAAACTTTAATACGGCATTCTCCTTCATTCGAGATTTCAAACTATAAAATTGCTGATGTTTACACGTCCGTTTAATAAACTAAAAATTTTTTACGTCAGATTCCATTTTTTTGTTCCCATATTTTTCCTTTGATTTTGTTGATGCACGACAAAATTAGTATATTGTCGTTCGGCCTGTCGTCAACCGAGTGTTTTGACGACAAGTACATACATTTTTCACATTTTGTCTTGAGAACAGCGTTGACGACAAAGTCGTGTAAGACGGAACTTCCTACTGAGCCGGTTTCTTCAAAAATTATAATTTCGAATACCCGGTTTAACCAGTTTTTTTATGTCGGTTAACAGGTTTTTCAAAAATTATCTTTTATACAGAGCATTGTCAGGTTTGTTCTAGGCATATCAGCATAGAAGGTTGTTTATGCTTGTATAATATTCTTTGGACAAATCTCAAAGGATGCTTTCTTTGCAATTTCCTTATACAATACGAGAGTTTGTTTGGAAATTGCGGCTAGATGACTCATTTTAAAATGGGTGTTAAGCACTGGAAGAGTGCGGGAAGAAATGAAACACAACCGTTTTCCTTGGAGGTTCTTAGGGAACTCAATTTATTTAATATGGTTTCTTACAACTAAACATTCTACATTCTAATCTAAGCTAAAGTAAACAAAATATATACAATACTAGCTGACCCGGCAAACGTTGTTCTGCCATACAACTTTGGAACCGGCAAACTTCGTCTCGCTACTAAGGTAACGCCTTCATATAATAGTAAAACACAGATAGTTCAAGTTTTAATCTGATTTACTTGAATTTAATCGAAATCTGTGAAGAGCGATCTGATATACAATGTTTTTTGATTTGTTTCCGGCGTAAAAACAAACAATAAAGACTGTTTGCCAACACGCAAACCGACGACGCACAGCTGACAGTGTGGAAAGCAGGGATTTTCAAGGTTGATTCCACAAATTTCCAACGACTGACCTTACCATTTTTTTATTGTTATCGCAAATACCAATCGAATGGGGAGTTGAATTCGCTTGAATTGGAAGGGAAGATCGATTGGAATAATAGAAATTCGAGGGATAAGAACTTCCTCTCCTTTGAATTTTCCCTTGATGATCGTCGCTTTTACTACAATTTCGGATGATTCAGATTCTGCAAAATGATCATGATTGATCCCACCTTCAGCTGCAAATTATGCGTCGAACTTTCTGGAACATCTAGATAGTTCAAAATTCTGTTGCCTCATTCTCGTTAAATCACCTCGAAAATTATTCATCGTACGATCATCTGGCTCCAAAGCTCGTTTATGCGCCATCGTGTATTGATTTAGCATTCTCGCAACAATTTCGCCACACGTTGGTTTGTCAACTGTGAGAAGTAAGCGGAATGTGCTGTTCGACCGCCTTTCAACAATATGGAAGCAATACCAGAGGATGCAACAGCTAACTCAATTGCGATCTTGACAGAATTGTTGCCAGAATCAAAGAAATTACGAATGTCTTGCCTGTCCCACCGGGAGTATCGAGAAAGTAAATGCCTCCCGTTCCATCGTCAACAACCTTCATGAGCGAAATATACACGTTCGTTTGCTCGGCATTTAAGGACGGCAGATTTGTTCGGACTCTTTCAGTCAGCTTAACTCGATCAAAGTCTTGCAACTCGCGATTAAATGCCTCATACATCGAACGATTTGGCGCTGGTATTCCCAATTTCGACAGTAGACTGCCGCACATTAGCACGCACATGTCTTTGAAGATAATGTCAAGATCGGAATTGGATGTTGTCGTGCGAACTCTGTGCAAATGTCGTCAGCTATCTCGTCCATTAATTTGTCCCACAATGCGCTCGGGTTCGGCAGATGCAACGTGGCTATGATGATCGAAAACAATGTACAAATTTGATTCGCTGGAGCAGAAACAGTTGTTGGCGAGATTCGCGAAGTGTGGCGACTGATTGAAACTAATAAAATTGAGACGCTCCGTTTCGACCTTGACGTTCATGTGAACGCAGTACTGTTGAAATAAACGGCGATATCTTAACAGATGATTGTCATCATCTTGTGAGCCAAACATTTTATCCGTTTCTTCTACTGGAATACGAATTCGAACATAGAGGGATAATGAAAAAGAATTGATGACTTGTAAACAAACCTTCCGTTCTATTGACCATCTTTAAATTGAGGTGATAGCCATCCTTTCCACAACAGAACATCAACGGGTATTGAAGTGAATCATATGACTGATAAGTCTCGTTCACGTGCCGAACTTGTCCACCATCCCGAAGCTTGAGAACAATATCGCGTGATTTTACATTCTCTCCAACAATCACCACTGCGACTTCATTTATAGTGGGAGCATTGAATTGTCTTACATGGCATCCAGAGGGTCTTTTGTTATAATGATTTTGTGGACGTCATAATGCATTGTATTTAATGCGGTTTTGAACAATCGGACCAATGCATTATGCTTATGCAGAAGATTTTAAAATTGTTCGACCATTTCGCGTTTAATCTTTTAACATAATTAATTTCAAGCATCATAACGAATTTTCCATCCTTACGTCGTCTAAAATCATCAAATCAAGCGATATAATGAAAAATTTCGTCGAAAAAATCCAAAATTTTCACATTTGCATCATTTAAATTTATCAAAACGCAATAAAATTTAGAATTTCGTCGAAAAAAATTAAAATTTGTAGAATTTTTCCATAATTTTCCAACCATAATTTTCTATTTTTCCAACCAAAAAGCCACACCGGTTCAATTACACACAAAATGTAATTCAACAATTCAATTTACTGTGCAAAATGTTTCCGAAAAATCAAAATTTTTCGAGTTTTTCCTGAATTTTCCGAGTTTTCCACTGAGAATTTTTTTATTTTTCCATTCGGAAAGCCATTTTGGAATAATTTCACGAAATTTTACACTGTTACATCGTCCAAAATTATCAAATCATAAAAATGTAACATTTTCAAAAAAAATTTCCGGAATTTTCCAACAAATTTTTTTTTCCATTCGAAAAGGCAATTTTAAATTTTTCCAATTTCCCGACTTTTGCGGAGCATTTTCCCAAAATTTTCTTTCACATAAAGGAAGATTTCGTTCAAGGCATCCAAATCTTTAGATTTTTTTCTATTTTTCCATTCGAAAAATCATAATTGTTCGAAATTGTTCACATTTACATCGCCCAAAATTACCAAAACATATGATAAGATGCAAAATTTTGTCGAAAAAAAAGAAATTTTATTAGCATTTTCCATAATTTTCTAACTAAAATTTTCTATTTTTCCATTCGAAAACCGACAAAAATTTAATTTGCGATTTACCTCAAATCGGGCTATGAAATGCAAAATTTTCCCGAAAAAATTCGAATTTTTCGGAGTTTTCCGAGTTTTCCACCGAGAATTTATCTATTTTTCCATTTGGAACGTTATTTCGGAATAATTATCCAAAATTTTTCGCAAGTTACATCGTTCAAAACTATCAAATTGTACGACAAAAAGCAAAATTTCGTCGAAAAATAGTATTAAATTTTTTCGAATTTTTCCGGAATTTTCCGAATTTTCCAACAAATTTTTTTTATTTTTCCATTCGAACAATCATTCGCAACAATTGCACATAAAATTCCATACAAAAAAGCAATTTTCGGTTTTTCCAATTTTCCGGAGGATTTTTCCAAAATTTTCTTTTACATAAACCCTCTCCTGGCAATTACAAACAACCGAAATTTCAGCAAAATCGGTCCAGCCGTTCTCAATTGATGAATTACTATACATTTTTGCCACCATTTTTATATATATAGATTTATTACCTGATGTTGTTGTAATGCGTTGGTCCCTTTTCTTATCTATTTAAACATTCCCGGAACGATCGAGTAAATTAGGTACACACTTTCTACGCACATTACAACAACAACATATGAAAATAATCAATATTTGTTGATTGTGTGGAACAACAACAAGCAACAGAATCTATTAATACATAGGATCAGTACATAACTGAACAATGGGAGTCAGTGATTCATATAAAAAACGTTCACTTCTCGTTGTGATCACCGTACAATAGTATGAAGTCACTATAGGCCTCAAGTTGCAATGGCTGGGAAGCCGTCGATATTCATATGGATATCTTTAAGTGCAGTTATCTCCTAGACTATGTGTCCGATCTCAAGAAGGTGCTTGTTTTATGATAACCATATAATAGGTGGGAAATCACCAATATACATTTGGAATATCATTTCAAATAGATGGGGATCTCACCTTGAAATGGGTGAGACACCATTGATATTCATATTAATAACTTGAATTGCTTTTACCTCCTACACCAAGCGTCCAAATTTAAAATTGAATTTAATTTGGGATGAAATCGGTACCTTGATTCTAAACCATACTAAGAGGAAAACGTAAGCAATCTGACTTAGAATACTTTAAGTTAACTTAAAATTCTTTAAGCTGCTATTATGTCTGTAGACAAGTAAACAAGTTGTAGTTTTAAAAAGGTTTTGTTAAATGACGGCAAAAATGAAATTTTCGAGTAAAAGGATTTTGGAGAGAAACAGTTCCGTCCAATTTTAAGGGGCAATGTAAGATAATGATACTCACAAATCTTTTGCGGTTGTAGTAACGATTTTGTTTATCTAGTTTCATTAAAACATCCAAGAACTCCAGGAAATCCTATTTTATTTAAAAACTTTAAATTTGCTTACGATTTTTCATCTTCCAATTGTATCCATGACCTTTCTAATGTATTTAATGTTTCTACTAGAATCTTGCAACTACTGGCTGCGACGATCCGTTTTAAAATGCGTTATGACTGTAACAGATGTTGTCCTAAGTTCACATCTCATTATAGGAACTATTTCGCCCAGCACGTAATTAAATGTAGTCTTATTAAGGCTTAAGTAGTCCTCGAATCTGACAAAAAAAGTTGAAAGCTCGGCCAACAGGTAACCTCAAATTAGGATTTTAACGCTTATGGCAAGCTTAAGATATTGGATCTTTGTTCAAGTATTTACCTTTCGAGTATAAAATTACTCCTGCTTTCCTCAACTCTAGAATGTGAATCGTTCACAAAAATATTTTTTCGTAAGACACAGAAAAATCAATATAAATCAGCTGTTACATCAGCTGTGGTTATTTATTTCATGTTACACAATGCACAGTGGTTCCTTTTTGGAATTAATTCTGTAAATTTGTGGCCGTTTTAGAAACATGCGAAGCACTATCTAAATACAAAAAATCTTTAAAATCGGTCCATTAATGCACTTTCCTCATACATTTGAAATTTTGAACCACCAGGTGACCACATCCAATAGGGAGCGTTAACTATTTTGAATTTCATCGAGATTCCATTATCCGTTCAAAGGTTACAGAATTAATTCCAAAAAAACCAAAGAGAAACCACTGTGCAATGCAACACATTTTTGATCCCGGCTTCTAAATAGTTGATCCTTATGTAAAATTTCATGCTGAATTCAAATCTGCTTGGAAGTACAGTAAACGGATAAGTGCACATCGCATAAATGCAAAAACCGCATAAGTCCACTGGTACTTGAAGCCATTAGCCTTTTTTATACGTTTACTTACAAAAATACACGGATAAGTGCAACACGTATAAATGCAAAAACTGGATAAATGCACAATTTTTGCTAACCTGAAAGTACTTTTTTAGTACAACTTTGCATGCATAAATGCAAATCTATCATACTACATAAATGTAGATTATGATTTAGAGAAACTGGAGAAAAAAAATATATAAGGTTGGATCAGAAAACATGGTTCAAAAAAATTTTTAGACTTTTTCAGTTTGTATATATGCAATAGTTGTGCACATATCCGAGTGCTGTATAAATGCAAAAACCGCATAAGTGCACAAAAAGTCGCGCGAAAACCGATGTGCACTTATCCGTAGTCTACTGTATATGGAAAGTAGAACGGTTTTTGAGATGTCGCCAAATTTAAATTTTTCATCTTTTGAAAAAAGTAGGTCTACTCAAATAGCATTTTCTCTGGTTAAAGTCCACCGATGTTTGTAAACTGGGACAAAAATAAAATATAATAATATTAATATTTGAATATGTTTTTCATTGTTCGGTTTGAGATCTGTTTCTATTATCGCTAATAGAATTTGTTTTACAAGAGCTGTGTGAAATGTATTATGTTGACAGCTGGCAGGGCAGATAGCTATTTCGATGGTTGCCAAACCATCATCATCAGTGCCGTTTGCTGTGCCTTCTCCACTCATTATCACAACCTTAAGTGTTAAAAGCTTCACACAATCAATGTGAAGCTCACACACACCGGTGCGAAAATGGTATCAACGAAGACAACGTCAACATAATCCACACAAGCTCTAGTCTATGCTTTGTCCATCGGACAAAATTACATAGAATTGTTTTTGGCATCAAATGCCAACCCAGTGTACCTCCCGTGTATGTATTCTCTTGTTTGTTATAGTCGATCTATACAGAATTATGAATATGTTTTTCATTGTTCGGTTTGAGATCTGTTTCTATTATCGCTAATAGAATTTGTTTTACAAGAGCTGTGTGAAATGTATTATGTTGACAGCTGGCAGGGCAGATAGCTATTTCGATGGTTGCCAAACCATCATCATCAGTGCCGTTTGCTGTGCCTTCTCCACTCATTATCACAACCTTAAGTGTTAAAAGCTTCACACAATCAATGTGAAGCTCACACACACCGGTGCGAAAATGGTATCAACGAAGACAACGTCAACATAATCCACACAAGCTCTTGTCTATGCTTTGTCCATCGGACAAAATTACATAGAATTGTTATTGGCATCAAATGCCAACCCAGTGTACCTCCCGTGTATGTATTCTCTTGTTTGTTATAGTCGATCTATACAGAATTATGAATATGTTTTTCATTGTTCGGTTTGAGATCTGTTTCTATTATCGCTAATAGAATTTGTTTTACAAGAGCTGTGTGAAATGTATTATGTTGACAGCTGGCAGGGCAGATAGCTATTTCGATGGTTGCCAAACCATCATCATCAGTGCCGTTTGCTGTGCCTTCTCCACTCATTATCACAACCTTAAGTGTTAAAAGCTTCACACAATCAATGTGAAGCTCACACACACCGGTGCGAAAATGGTATCAACGAAGACAACGTCAACATAATCCACACAAGCTCTTGTCTATGCTTTGTCCATCGGACAAAATTACATAGAATTGTTTTTGGCATCAAATGCCAACCCAGTGTACCTCCCGTGTATGTATTCTCTTGTTTGTTATAGTCGATCTATACAGAATTATGAATATGTTTTTCATTGTTCGGTTTGAGATCTGTTTCTATTATCGCTAATAGAATTTGTTTTACAAGAGCTGTGTGAAATGTATTATGTTGACAGCTGGCAGGGCAGATAGCTATTTCGATGGTTGCCAAACCATCATCATCAGTGCCGTTTGCTGTGCCTTCTCCACTCAATGAAAAACATATTCATAATTCTGTATAGATCGACTATAACAAACAAGAGAATACATACACGGGAGGTACACTGGGTTGGCATTTGATGCCAAAAACAATTCTATGTAATTTTGTCCGATGGACAAAGCATAGACAAGAGCTTGTGTGGATTATGTTGACGTTGTCTTCGTTGATACCATTTTCGCACCGGTGTGTGTGAGCTTCACATTGATTGTGTGAAGCTTTTAACACTTAAGGTTGTGATAATGAGTGGAGAAGGCACAGCAAACGGCACTGATGATGATGGTTTGGCAACCATCGAAATAGCTATCTGCCCTGCCAGCTGTCAACATAATACATTTCACACAGCTCTTGTAAAACAAATTCTATTAGCGATAATAGAAACAGATCTCAAACCGAACAATGAAAAACATATTCATAATTCTGTATAGATCGACTATAACAAACAAGAGAATATTAATATTTCTTAAAAACCGATCGATGTTTAAAATCCAATCATAAATGACGTAATTATGGAGCTTCAAAGTTGGATATTTGTAAAAATGTTGATGATTTTTCAAGTTTTCGCTGCCTTTCATTAAGATTATTTCTATCTTTGCGTAAAAATTGCCTTTGGAAATCGGGTAAAAAATAAACGCCACATTCACATTTAAGTAAACATACCCTTTCCTGAGAGTAGTATTAATTGTTGTAACGTAGGAATATCCGAACAATAATTTGGATTATTTTAATAAATGTTTATTTTTATCAGACTTTGATGAGCAAGAGCAAACAATTTTTTAAAGACATTATTCTTTCATTTAATTTTTTGAAACCAAAGAAATTTTTACGGAAAGACGGAAAAAACTTAATGAAAAGAGGCGGAAACTTGAAAAATCATCAACATTTTTACAAATATCCAACTTTTAAATGCCGTAACTTCGTTATTTATGATTGGATTTGAAACAACTGTAACTTTTTAAGAAATATTTCAATTATATTTTATTTTTATCCCAGTTTACAAACATCGGTAAACTTAAATCAGAGAACAAAACATTTTAGTATTTCTTACTTTTTTCAAAACGCTAAAACTTTAAATTTGACTATATCTCAAAAACCGTTGAACTTTCCACATATCTCAGAGCAGATTTAAGCGTGAAATTTTACATTAACATCAATTGTTAAATGTCCCGGATACTGAAACTTTTGAAATTTTGTGACATAGTGCTATCGATAAGCAGTCGACGTCGTCTCATAGTAGTTGCAGTAAACCAAATAGCGTTGATGTGACAACGGTGTTAAATCGAAGTGACTTAAAAAAAAACTTAATTTCCCTTTGCACCGCATGAATGAGGTATGGGATAGCTTCTCGCGTTTTTGTGAATTAACACGTTTCTATTTTTAGATTCCCAACTAACGGCACCTACTTGTTTATCGACGAATGCGAACGTCACTGTTTGAGATGCTCTTACTAGACACGCCGATTAACTCGACACTTAATACTGCGAAGTTGCTGTCAACAACATTCGAGGGGAGCCGACAATGAAAGAACAATTTATTTTTTAAGATGAATGAAGCCAGGTTTGAACCTGCGATCTCCCGTGTTCTAACCACTATGCCACGGCCGGTCCGTGGTCGAAGTGACGCTGACATAAAAACGACGACGATCACGGGAAAGGGGGTTGGATCTGTAAAAAAATTTGGCTTAATATGCAGGAGACTTCCAATGGGTATAAAACATGGAATCAGGAGTTCAATTTTGAAAATAGAAAATGGCGGATACTAAATGGCAAACAAATTTTTTTTTTGTCAAAAAATGCTGGAATTCTACCGTTATTGTGCCTATGGGTTTTTTTTAAAAAATTCTTGAATAAACCTGTTATTATACATAAGGGGGATTTTTGGGGTCCGGAGGCAAAACAAAAAAAAACAAAATTACAAACATTTTGTTAGGTGAATTCCAGCATTTTTTGAACATAATGTCCGCTATTTCGTACCATTTTGTTTTTTTCAAAATTTCACTCCCATCGGCACAATATCGGTTGATTTCCAGCATTATTTTTAAATACCCGCCATTTTGTATCCTCCTTTTTATTTTTTTGAAAACAACCCTAAAAACCCCCATAGGAACAGAATATCGGTAGAATTGAAAATAAAGTCCGCCTTTTTGAGTCCACCATTTTTTTTTTAAATGTAATTCCGAAAGTTATTAGGAAATTTAAATTTAAAAGTGTAAAATGTAACATTCCTGTAAAACTTACATTTTACACCTAGCATGGTTTTGAATTAAGGTATCGATTTCATCACAAATTAATCGCCATTTTAAATTTTACGCTTAGTATAGGAGATAACAGCATTTAAAGCTATTTATATGAATATTAATGGCTTCCCACCTATTTCAAAGTGAGATCACAATCTTTTTCATAACGAGATCCCAATTGTATACTGTATGTAGATCCCAATTAAGCACCTTCCTGAGATCGGTCACTTAGTTTAGGAGGTAATGCAGTTAAAGTTGTTCATACGAAAATCGACGGCTTCCCAGCCATTGTAAGATGAGGTCCCAACTATATTGATCCCAAATCCTTTTTGCTTAGAATAAGAAATAACGACAATTGAAAGTTTTTTATATGAATACTTACTCCCATTTAAAAATGAGAGGTAACAGTCATCAAACAACATTTTCCAAATAAATTTTCGTATTGCATGAGGAAATTTCAATGAAAGCAATCTTTGAGATTTGCCCGAAGAATATTATATAAGCATAAACAACCTTCTATGTTGATTCGCCTAAATCTAACATGGCAATGTTATGTAAAAATGATCCGACATCAAAAAACCGGGTATTCAAAATTGGCATTATTGAAGAAACCGGCATACGGTTTCGGAGAAAAAGCCGGTTCAGGTTTTGAACACCATAACTGTAGCACAATGAAAAGGTTGGAAAAATCACGGAAATAATATCACAACTATGTGTTGTTCTGATCATTTTGAAATGTTCTACAACTTTGTAGAGGAGGAGTCCGGCTTTCAGAATTTTGTATTCAGAGGCACTCTGTGTCAACACACTTGGCGATACAGGGTGTCAAAGTTGCTACTGTCGCTGACTGCGAGGCGAGTTTTCCCTGCGGGGACAGCGAATTTAACAATCCCAAAAAAACACACTTTGGCACAAAAATAAATGTGTACAAATGAAGACGGATGTATGATGTTAATTTCGAAAAGAAATATAAATTAACAAACAAACAAAAATATGTACTTAACGTACTTACCGCAGTCTTTGTCCCCAGCAAACTGATCATAACATCGAGCCACTGTTTGCTTGAGCCTACTTCTACTGCTTTGTTTATGTTTTTTATAACCGTTCATTTCCATTGAACGAAACTAATGCAGTAGAATGTAGGGCAAAAGACTGCGGTTAGTTCGTAAACTAATGAGGGCAAAAGAGAATAACAAAGAACAGTTCAATGAACTAAGCTAGGAACACATGTTACTCAAACATCATGATCTTGTTAACAAACGAAAATAACAATGATCATTAACAATGACAAAATAATGAACATAACTGAAAATAAAAATAGAAGCTGTCGCCGCTGCTGAAACTTTCAAAGCATAGTACTTCTACAATTATAGCTCGCTTACAAAGGTGTTTTACTTTTACTGTCGCTGACTGCGAGGCGAGTTTTCTCTGCGGGGACAGCGAATTTGGCATTGAATTAACTGGGAAAAATATAATAAAAACCAGTTAAAAAGTTTCAGTCGGGCAACCCGACTTACATATACCCTTACCCTCAGTAAAACAAATAATTTTCTATTATATTGATATTATTACTCGATTTCTAAAGTGGGCTGTGTGGTACATTTGTATGGGAGGTATGAGAAAGGGTGTGTCTAGGCTTCCATATTTATTCTCCATAACTTTATTCCGTTATAGCTTTACTAAATACAGAATTTGGGCACGATTGCGTTGGGTGTATTGATATTATTACTACATCCCTAAAGTGGGCGGAAAGGTACTTTTGATGGGAGGTCCCATAAGGGGCGTGTCTAGACTTCCAAATTTTTCTCCAACACTTTGTCCTATTATAACATAACAAAATTCAGAATTTGGGCACGATCGTGGCGAGTGTATTGATATTATTACCATATTTCTTAAGTGGGCGGAGTGGTACATTTGTATGGGATGTACCAGAAAGAGCGAGTCTAGACTTTCAGATTTTTTTCTCCATAACTTTATCCCGCTTGAACTTTACCAAATACAGAATTTGGGCACGATCGCGTTAGGTCTTTTAATAATATTAATCGATTTCTAAAGTGGACGGTACCAGATGTGTATGGGAGGTACCAGATGGGGCATGGATAGACTGACAATTTTTTTCTTCAAAACTTTATACTGTTATAGCTTTACTAAAAATAAAATTTGGGTACGATCACATTTGATTTATTGATATTATTCCTCCATCTCTATAGTGGGCGGAAAGGTAGATTTGTATGGGAGGTACCAGAAGGGGCATGACTAGGCTTTCAAACCTTTTTTAAAAAGGTTAAACGGGAGAAAAATTATTACACAAGGGAACAAAATATAACTTTTTGAGTGTTGTTTGGAATTCTACAGCAGCAATTTACTAATTTGAGGTCGCTGATTTTAAATCTAATTTCCATTTTTCTCCATCAGCTCGAATTTTTAAGTTGCAGGTACTAATCGTATTTTCGCCTTTTTTCCAAAGAATTATAGTTCACGAAATCATAATGTTTTTTTTTTATAAGCCGGATTTTAAAATTTTGTTTTTTTTTAAAGACATCGTTGTTACCTTTGAAAAAAATCAAATTTTTTAATATCACAAAAAAATGACTGAGTAAAGGCTGTTTTAATTAACAAAAAAAAAAATTACAAAAAAAAATTACAAAAAAAAGTTATAGTATTTATGAACGGCATTTAGATGCAATTTCTTCTGTAGTAAATATGACTTCTGAAATGGATCGTATAATAGTAATGGGTGATTTTAATTTGCCGTTAGTATCATGGTTGTGTTTGCCTGATACTAAACACTTAACTCCTTTAACGCCTTCCGATTGGTCTTCTGATTTTGAAATGCGTATTGCTGCAAATAATCTTGTCCAGATTAATAACACTACAAATTCGATGAATAGAATCCTCGATCTAGTTCTAGTTAATGACTCTGATGTTTTCGAAGTATCTCGTGTTAATTCTCTTACTTGTCCTGAGGACTCATATCATCCAACAATCGGAATTCGATATTCCTATCGAACTGTAAATGTGGGCTTGCGTCAGTCAATTAAGAACATTTTCTGTTTCTCTCGTGCTAATTATTTATTACTTAATAGCCTTATCGGAGCAGAAGACTGGGAATCATTATTACTTTGTATTGATCGATTCGGTCTGGATAAGGCTTTGTTAATCTTTTATGATATTATACGGGATTTCATGGATAAATCTGTGCCCAAGATTACTGTTGACCGTGAACCTGATTCAACCCCTTGGTCCTCTAAATATTTGAGTACTCCATTGCCAGGTGTAAATATAACGATATGTCTCGTAAATGTTATAAAACTTATTTGGCAAGGGCTGGAAATAATTTGAGGTATAATCCTAAGAGTTTCTATAAATTTGTGAACGCTAAGCGTAAATCCGCATCAACTACTACAAGAATTGTCATGAATGGTGTTGAGCATTTTGATACACAATCTATCGCAAATTGCTTTGCTGATTTTTTTACCACGGTTTATTCTTCTAGAACTTTCCCTAATAACTTTCATTATCCTTTTCCTGTGCGATCATTAGAACCGTTTGGATTTCCTTATCTCGATCAAATATGGATTCGCCAGAATTTGTAATTTTTGAAACCTACAAACTCCTTTGGTCCCGACGGCATTCCGAACTCTATTTTACAATATTTTTCAAGTACATTGGCAAAACCATTGACTTTGTTATTTAACGCCTCTTTAAAATTTGGATATTTTCCAGCCATCTGGAAGAGCTCGTATATAATTCCTCTTCATAAGTTGGTAGCACTATAAAGGTGTCGAGTTACAGGGGTATTGCTAAACTCAACGCCATCCCCAAACTTTTTGAAAAATTGGTGACTGATATTATATCTTACAGAGTCTCTTCAATTCTTGATTGGCGGCAACATGGTTTTCGTAAGGGCAAGTCTACTGTCACCAATCTGCTACAATTCTCTTCACACGTTATTGAAGGTTTTATTTCGGGAATGCAAACCGTCGTCCCAGTCGCAAACAAACCAACAGTGAGTGAATTTGACATTTGTGTTCGCGCAAATCACAGACTGTTCGAAATAGAGAAACGCAATTTTGTTGAAAACGCTTATGGTTTCTTTCGACTTAGCCTTCGAGTCGTCATTCGTGTAGAAGTAGGGTTGGTGAAATACAAATGAGTTAGTTAATATGCGAACAAAGGATATCGTTCGAAATACTAAAACAGGTTATAAAAAAATTCTGTGAAATACATTTCAAGTTAATATGCGATAGGGAAACATTGCAGGGCCCACTACAAATGTTATATTAAAGAGCATAGACTAAATACTTTTATTTTAAATCTCAAATATGCTTTTTAATGCATAAAATAGTATGGAATCACAATGGACTTTAATGGTCTCCGACCAACTCTCACGACTGAGTGATTATTTTTCTTCAACCTCACCCACTTGCTGCCTATTCTTAGGTGGCGTTCAGCTAACAACGTCTGTAATGTAGTGAAAATAAACCAAACGTTAAAATGAATAATTATTTTGAAAACGACAGAAGTACCTTTAATGTTATTAATTTTAAATTTGTTTCAAAGAACTGTAGTTCAGTCGCCTATTTTGTTAACAAAAAGCAGTTAAAAACCTTGGTAATATATTCTGAAAATATGAAATTGTTGAGAAACTATCCCGATCATTATATCGATACCTTCCCATAAAAATGTATTAAGCGACATTTCTAAAATTGTGTAGGAAACGAAAAAAACGTCCCATTTAGTTATTTTGTTTGTGTATTTTATTGAAAGGAACATATTTGGAAAGCGATTTTCACAATACAAAACTCGACATTATTGCAAAACCAAAAGATTGATAAAAAAAAAATTCAAATTTCAGGGTGCAACATTATTTCAGTGAGAAAACTTGACGGTTGATACAATTTTATTATCTCTCTTGTTTCCTTTGCATCCATGATAGGGCATCAAAACCCAGACCAAAATGTGGCGCTTAACTTCTAGTATAGTTCCATATCAAAAAGTAATTTTCGAAAAAAATGTCGCTTAATGTCGCTTAACCTCAAGTTGTGTGTTTTTGTGCTCTGCGAGTTATTTTTTCAAATCAATACTTTTGTCCGTTTATATATTGTGTTACCTATTGGAATAAACGTTTAACATAAAGCTAAGTACTTTGACCATTTCTCAACATCGAGGTGTGTTTGTTGAGTGCTGTTGTAACTTAAGGTACGGTCAGATTAGGCAAATATTTGACTAGAATATGTTTCATCATATTTGCTCAAAATATTGTCAAAGCAATACAGAGTTGATCTTGTGTTCACACTACGCACATTTATTTGCCTCTTTTTGTTTGGTCAAACAGGTGTCAAATAGTGTCAAACACACAGAAGGGAAAACATATTTGCCCTATGGTCACACTTGCACAAATATTTACAACTAATAATTGTTTGATCAAACTTCAAAAAAGGAAATTTGTTTCCCCACAAATTATAAGCGAGCTGTTAAAGAACATAAAGTTGTTTTTTAAAGAGTGAAACAAGTAATAAAAATTTTAAAAATATTTTAAATAACTATGTTGGACGAAAATGAATGTTATCTTGTTTTATGTTGTGGAGCAGCAACAGTGTTAATTTTGGAAGAGGAGGAAAAATTTAAAAAACAAAAGAAGAAGAGACAATGGGTCCGTGAGTGGGTTCAGCGTCGAAATGAAGAAGGGTGTTGCGCAAAATTGCTGAAGGAACTGCGATCAGAAACACCGGCTCTCTATAAAAACTTTGTGCGCATGAGCGCAAATGATTTTGACCATTTGGTAAGTAATTTCTGATTCAGGCAAATGATATACAAAATTTTTTTCAATTTCTCTTTAGCTGAAATTAGTTTCACCACTTATAACGAAGCAGACAACAAAACTTCGTGCCCCAATTGCTGCATCAGAACGTTTAGCGGTTACACTCCGGTACTTGGCGACTGGAGAGAGCTTCAGATCTCTCCAATATATATTTCGTATTCCTCATAATACAATTTCAACGATTGTTCCTGAAGTGTGCGATGCCCTCTATAAAGTTTTAGAGCCGGACTATCTAAAGGTACAATAATTTAGAAAGTATGCATGTTTTTTATTTAATTATTTAAATTAAGATACCATCAACTGAAGAAGAATGGAAAATAGTATCGCAAGAATTCCTAGACAAATGGAATTTTCCCAATTGTGTCGGATCGTTAGATGGGAAACATGTAGTAATGACCGCACCCTCTCATTCTGGAAGCATTTACTACAACTATAAAGGTATCTCTATTGGCTTAATTCGTTTTGCTATAACTCATTATTTTTTTCTTTATAGGATCACATAGTATTGTCCTGATGGCTATTTGCGATGCTGCCTATAAATTTTTATATATTGATGTTGGGTCAAATGGACGAATATCTGATGGGGGAGTTTTTCGCAAAAGTTCATTTAATGAAGCATTAAAAAAGAATAAACTTAAGTTGCCCCGACCTGAGCCACTGCCACAGAGAAATGTACCAGTTCCTTATGTCATCGTTGCTGATGATGCATTCGCATTGACACCAAATGTGTTGAAACCGTTTAGTGTGCGTAATATGAATGCCATACAAAGAATTTTTAATTATCGTTTGTCAAGAGCAAGGCGAGTAATAGAAAATGCATTCGGTATTATGTCAGCGCGGTTTCGAGTACTACGTTGCCCAATAAGGCTCGAACCATCAAAAACAAGACGAGTAACTCTTGCATGTTGCGCGTTGCACAACTTTTTAATGAGCCGCAAAAGTTCTATTTATTTTAACTCAAAAGTTGTAGATCATTATGCAGAAGACGGCAACCTCATATCTGGTGAATGGCGCAGTGAAGAGATCGGCCAAAATCTCCACAATCTTCTACCTCACCGTTCTTACATTGCCGAAAATACTTCAGCAATAAGAGAAGAATTTTTTCAATACTTTGTAGAAGAAGGCGAAGTTCCCTTTCAATACAAACAAATATAAAAAATGCAAAAATTATATGTATTTTTACTATAGGGCCCCTAAGCCATTGAATTAAAATAAAAATTTCGTTTGTATGTTCTTATATGTTTTGCCAAATTCTTTCTGTGTACCGCATTTTATGTTTAGCTGTTTAGACGATTGAGTCAAAAACAAACAAAGAGAAACAATAACATTTATAACATTGATAGGTTTATAAAAAATACATTTTATTTAAAAAAAATTGAAGAAAATTCAGTTCAATAAAAAAAGTAGTTAAAAAGTATGCTAAATTAAAATCTAAAATAAATAAAACTTCATAAATTCATTTTCAAACTTAACATTAATGAGGTCAATAAAAAAACAGATCTTCGATCATCTCCTTAGCTTTTCAGACTTTGGTCAGAACTCTACCTTCCTTCTTCCAAGCACTGCATAAAAAACACTGTCACCTTCCTCCGAATCGATGCAGCTGTTTCGTTGTCCACAGTTCTCAACTCGCTTATTAAGTAGTTGGCGAATGATGTGTTGGGATCGATAGAGTTTTGGTTTCGCTCCTTTATGGTTGCTACGACCTCACGCATTGTTTCTGCAATTTGTGTCGATGCTGCTACATTTCCCACATTTGTCCGCCTTGGTGTTGACAATGGGGGAGTTGACAAACACGTCGCTGAATTATCCAGAGCTGAAAGGGTAAACATAAAACAATTTAATTGTAATATTTGCAATAGGATTTATATATAAATACTTACAATTGCTATCAGATTCTATTTCCAAAACCAAATTGGAAACCGTCGCCTCAGTTTGCAGTTCCTCAGCTCGCCCTATGAAGCTCATCGCACTGTAATACTTCCATTTTGGAAGTTCCATTGCTGCCTGGCCCGATTTAGTTTTGGCTCTGCCAGCATAGCCCCTGAACTGGATTCGCAGATTTGTCCACTTGGCGTTCAAATCTGCTACGCCGTACTTACTGTGGAAACTTTCACAAATGTTCCGCCAGGCGTTATCGCGTATTATCTTGTTATGGTAGCCCTCATCACCAGCATTCCACAAGGACGTCTCTACCTCAACCAAAGCAATCAGTTTATATACGTCTTCTTCCTCCCACTCCTTTAAGACTTTTGGTTTGCTTCTGCTCTTTTTCGCCGGAACCTGGTAATCGCCTTCCATTTTCTGTAAAGAAAAAGTATTTTATTAACACGTTTGAATTTTGTTCTCCAGATTAAATTACCTTTTTATTTTCTTTTAAAATATCTGGCGAAGATTTTTTTCGTTTATTTGTTTATTCTCACAGCTGTTTCTTATACAAGTGTTGTCAACGTTTTTTTAAACAACATTAAATTTTAACAATATTCGCGATGTTTACTCGGACCGAATTTTCACAAGACGTCTTGTCATTTGAACAATTTTAAAGAGACTGACCTTTTGAACTCATTTTATCCCTCAACTAACCTCTTCTCGTTCGTCTTTTTCTCTGCAATGTCAAAGTTCATGTGCGTGTTGTTTCTCACAAGTTACATTCTTGTGGGTGTGTGTGGGGTTTTGTTTACGAACTGCAAAGTACTTGTTTACAAACTCAAGAATGTGCGTTCTTCTGTTCTGTTGCGCCTGCGTGTTGTTCTTGGACGATGCAACGTGATTGTTTTCGAACTGATGAATGTGCATTCATGATGATGTGTTACGTCTGCGTGTTGTTCTTCGACGATGCAACTTGTTTGTTTACGAACTCATGAATGTGCGTTCATGTTGATCTGTCGTATCTACATGTTCTTATTGTTGGAAGATGCACCATGATTATTTACGAACTAAGAAAAGTTTATTGGACAATGTGGCGATACACATTGTCGCTCCCAACCCTTCCCTAGATAAATTTTCTTTTGGTACATCAAAATGCTTTTTTTTTGTTTAGTAAATCAACTGTTTCAAAAACTGAATATGTAACTATACGCAAGAAATATATTTGTGTTATAATAAGTCATAACTATACAAATGAAACACAGCATCTTGAGGTGAAAAACAAAAGTATTTAAGAGAAAATGTTAAATTTAAGAAATCATTTAGAGGTAGAAATGCATTTCCCTAAAAAGATTTTTCCCATTGCATCCAATAAATGAAATATGAGTCAATTTTAAGCATTTTTATAGAATATGAGAATATTAATAACAAATTAATTAACTAATGGGCACATCTTTAGTTTTTCCATTTAAGTATGCATCTTGGAATGTATATAATACCTTTGTTCGAATATTTTGTAGCTCTGGAGTTGACAAAATATTAGTTAAATATGCTATTTCTACATAGCATTTTCATAAATATTTACCATTTCTTCTTTTTAGTTATATATAGGCGACTTATTTTCCATTTTCTTCATTTGAATGGTATAAGCTGACAACACTGCTTATACCAGCTGTTATTTACCCTTGTTTGCTCTTACAAAACTTTTGTAAGATCAAATAAATGTTTGCCCAAAAAAGGGGAAAATATTTGCTCTTTAGTGGTCACACTTTGGTCACATTGAGCAAATTTTTATTTGAAGGCAAATAATTTTGTTTGATCAAAATCAGCTGTTTTGTTGTTTGCCGTACACAAATATTTTATGGTCAGACTGCGGCAACAAAATATTTGACTCTTTTCCTCAAATATTTGACTAATCTGACCGTACCTTTAGTTTCGTTTATTAAAACTTTTGCCTCTGTTTGGGATATAATGACAACAACAACATTTGTTTTGCTGTTTACTTGTAGAACCTTATTTGTTTGTTGTTGCTTACTTTTTTACGTTCCTTTTTATTCTTGTTTCGTTTATTTCATCGCTTAAGTGTTGTCAACACATCATTTTATTATTATTATAGATTCGTCAGTGTTGATCATTGTAGCGATTTTTCTTATTTTTTAAAGCTATTTTTTTAAGCGTTTCATTTTTATTTTCTTTTTTTTTTGTTGTTTATTTATTTTATTTTGTACGAACAACATTTATCTTAATGATGTCGTGTTCAAATAAAAGTTGTTCTATTAAATCTGATAATGAACGTTTACTGTCTTGTTGGTTGTGCGATGATTTGTGTCATACAAAATGTGCGGGAATTGTTGCTAGAGTAGCCGATTGTCTTAATGAGGATCGAGGTATTCGTTGGTGCTGCACCAAATGTAGAAACATAGAAGTGAGCTTTTATCGTTTCTTTAAGAGCATCCAGTCATAGTTTTCGGATATGGAAAGGGATTTGTCGGTGCTCACATACCGTTTCTCTAAGTTTTCGAAAATGTTCAGTGAATATCCGGAGCTGGAGAAATGTATGAACTCTCCATCTAAATAAATAAATAAATAAAAAAATATTCCTTCCATTAATCACCCGGTGTCGCCTTGCTTAATGGAAGTAAATTCGCCCCTCCCTGACAATGGAAAATCTTTTGTTCGTGGGGTATCTGCTCACGTGACTCCTACTACGAGTTCTGACGCTCTAATGGCCAAATCTTCAAACGATTTGCGGCTGCTTGAGATCGGCGTTGAAATGACGAATATTGCAGGCAATTGTTCACTCTTTACTACGTCGAAGCCAGGGCCTAAGGAGTTAACTGTGATTCCGGCTAGGCGAACAATTTTTATATCTCGTTTCTCGCCCGATATTACTGTCGAGGACATACATTTTTATATATCGTCTAGAGTTGAGAATGTGAGTTCTTTATCATGTTTCAAGAATTTAAAATTGTTGTCCCGGAAAATTTGTTTTCGCAAATGCTAGACGCCAATTTTTGGCCTGCAAACGCATTGGTAAAGGAATTTGTAAATAGGGGCAATGAGAGGCGTTACAACCTAGCGTCGCTGCCAAAGTCTCAATTATCGGCTTCAAAAAACTAAATTCAGCTATTAATGTTTTATATCAAAATGTTCGTGGACTAAACACAAAACTTTCAACTCTTTACGTTGATAGTTTTGGATTTGATTTTGATGTAATTGTATTTTCGGAAACTTGGTTAAAGCCTCATATTCTTAATTCGGAGATTTTATGTAATAGATCGACTGGTCAAAACTGGTGGCGGTGTTTTCATTTCCGTACTTAATTCGTTCAATTATGAAATTGTGCAAACGAACATTGATGACATTGCATTTTTGGCAGTGTCGATAAAACTAAGTGTTGTTAAACTTTTTATCACATGTTCGTACATTCCTCCATCCTCCGATTATAGTATTTATGAACGGCATTTAAATGCAATTTCTTTTGTAGTAAATATGAGTTCTGATATGAATCGTATACAGTAGACTAAGGATAAGTGCACATCGGTTTTCGCACGACTTTTTGTGCACTTATGCGGTTTTTGCATTTATACAACACTCGGATAAGTGCACAACTATTGCATATATACAAACATTGCATAAGTGCACGATTATTGCATTTATACAAACATTCGATTTTTTTATTAATCTGTAATACCAGTTCAGTTTGGACGGAACTTTAAGAAAATAATTAAAATATAAGGCTGTTTAATATCTTTATTTATATTTGGTTTACAAAAAAATTAAAAATATTCAGTTCTGTGCCAAAATAAGAGCTGTTAATAAATCATTGCAATCATTGTTTGCACCATTGTTATTTTTTGCAAAATACATATTATATGCACTCAATTCGATTTACCTAAACCACGTGTGCTTAAAAAGTCTGAATTTTTTTTTGATCCGTGTTTTCTGTTCCATCCTTATATATTTTTTTCTCCAGTTTCTCTAAATCATAGTCTACATTTGTGTAGTATGAGAGATTTGCATTTATGCATGCAAAGTTGTACTAAAAAAGTACTTTCAGGTTAGCAAAAGTTGTGCATTTATCCGGGTTTTGCATTCATGCTTGTTGCACTTATCCGTATATTTTTGTATGTATACGTATAAAAAAGGCTAATGGCTTCAAGTTCCAGTGCACTTATGCGGTTTTTGCATTTATGCGATGTGCACTTATCCGTAGTTTACTGTAGTAGTAATGGGTGATTTTAATTTGCCGTTAGTATCATGGTTGTGTTTGCCTGATACTAAAAACTTAACTCCTTTAACGCCATCCGATTGGTCTTCTGATTTTGTCATGCGTATTGCTGCAAATAATCTTGTCCAGATTAATAACACTGCAAATTCGATGAATAGAATCCTCGATCTAGTTCTAGTTAATGACTCTGGTGTTTTCGAAGTATCTCGTGTTGATCCTCTTACTTGTCCTGAGGACTCATATCATCCAACAATCGGAATTCGATATTCCTATCGAACTGTAAATGTGGGCTTGCGTCAGTCAATTAAGAAAATTTTCTGTTTCTCTCGTGCTAATTATTTATTGCTTAATAGCCTTATCGGAGCAGAAGACTGGGAATCATTATTACTTTGTAATGATCGATTCGGTCTGGACAAGGCTTTGTTAATCTTTTATGATATTATACGGGATTTCATGGATAAATCTGTGCACAAGATTACTGTTGACCGTGAACCTGATTCAACCCCTTGGTCCTCTAAATATTTGAGACAACTGAAGAACTTGAAAACTAGGTTGTATAAGAATTACCAGAGGTCAGGTAGTGCATTTGATTATTGCAAGTACTCCATTGCCAGGTGTAAATATAACGATATGTCTCGTAAATGTTATAAAACTTATTTGGCAAGGGCTGGAAATAATTTGAGGTATAATCCTAAGAGTTTCTATAAATTTATGAACGCTAAGCGTAAATCCGCATCAACTTCTACAAAAATTGTCATGAATGGTGTTGAGCATTGTAATACACAATCTATCGCAAATTGCTTTGCTGATTTTTTTACCACGGTTTATTCTTCTAGAACATTCCCTATCGCAAATTGCTTTGCTGGGGAATGGGACTTTGCTCAGAGGTGGAAAGTTACTGATTGTTACTCACTTGGGAGTGACCAGAATCGATTCCTTTGTGGCACTGTCCAAGCAGCTAACTACTTCCGGTCTTAGACCAAGTATTCCCTGGGCAATGACTTCAAAGCAACCGCTTAGAAGTTAGCTAAAGTTAGAAGGCATTACAACCATGTATCCTGAATGGTCAAAGAGACGTCTCAGGAAAGTAGGCTTGAACTGCTGAAGCATGGTTGCAACGTGGGATTGGACGTGCAGATAGCAGCCGTATTACCAATCTAGGAGACGAGGGTTAGCAACCCACATCTTCCGAAAACTAAATTGCGAAAATCCATAGCGTCTGTTCCATATTGGGCGGCTTCCTGGTCAGCGTCTGCCTCAGAATGAGCGGCTGAAATGTTTCCTGGCAGTAGGAATAAAATGCAGAACCTGGTGGGCTGGGCTTGCCACCCGCCACCAGTATAATTGCAGTGAATAAAATGAGAAATAAGAGAAAAAGAAACCCCCAAAATGTTGACGACCACCGCAAACGTTTTAAGGACCATGATTTGAGAATATGCACTTGGAATGTTAGAACTCTTTACCGACCAGGTGCCTCTATTCAACTGGCGGATGTCCTCGAAGAGTATAAGGCTGACATTACTGCTATACAGGAAATTCGGTGGACTGGTTATGGATGCTCGCGGATGAGGATGTGTGACGTGTACTACAGCTGCCACGCGGAAAAGCATGAGTTTGGTTGTGGATTTGTGGTCGGCAAGAGACTACGACACCTGGTCTCTAGGTTTACTCCTGTCAGTGGACGAATCGCCACCATAAGACTAAAGGCAAAATTTTTCTACATCACGCTGATATGTGCTCATGCTCCGACGGAGGAGAAAAGTGACGAGGTCAAAGACGAATTCTACGCCCAACTTGAAGAAACATATGACCGTAGCCCGGGCCATGATGTTAAAATCGTGCTGGGAGATTTTAATGCCAAAATAGGCCGGGAGAATGTCTTTAGCCCAACAGTCGGAAAATTTAGTCTGCATACTGACACATCGCCAAACGGAATCAGACTGATTGATTTCTCTGCAGCAAGGAACATGGTAATTAGCAGCACACGATTTGACCACAAAAACATTCACAAAGCAACGTGGATATCTCCCGATCAAGTAACGAGAAACCAAATTGATCACGTGGTAATCGATGGAAGGCACGCGTCAAGTGTCTTAGACGTACGAGTGATCAGAGGTGCGAACATCAACTCGGATCACCACCTCACTGCAGTGAAGGTGCGTACTAGGCTAAGCAGAGCGAAAACCCTGCGTAACCAGGCACAGAGAAAGCTGGACATCGCTAAACTGCAGACCGCGGAGATAGCCAACGCCTATTCTGACCAACTCACTCAACTACTTCTTGATGCTCCAACTCCCGAAAATACTAGCGCGCAATGGCAACATATTGCCCACTCGATGGAAAGTACTGCGCGGTCCGTACTAGGGTATGTGAAGCCCTTTAACGATAATGCCTGGTACGATGACCAATGCCGCGATGCCACCCGGGAACAAGATGCTGCATACAGGGCCAAACTGCAGCCAATGGCAACGCGAGCTGTTCATGAAAAGTATAGGGAGAAGAGGCGGGAGGCGACTCGACTCTTCAGGCGAAAAAAACGAGAGCTTAAGGAGCGGAATAATGTGTGTATTGAAGATTACAGGAACAGAGGTGAAGCCCGAAAATTCTATCAGAAGATAAAAGGAAAGGTACATGGAACAGGTCTTCCCTCCTGTAAAGACAAGGATGGTCATCTCGTTACTGACTCCGAGAGCGTACTGAGAATATATAAAGATCACTTCTGCAGCCTATTGATGTGTGAAAACTCGGCTGATGAAGACTGTGCACCAATCCTAGATGATAACATCGAGTGTCCACCTCCGATCCAAGCTGAGATAACAACTGCCATATCCCGTCTGAAGAACAACAAGGCCGCTGGGGCTGATGGTCTTCCAGCTGAGTTGTTTAAGGCGGGTGGAGATGAGCTTGTTTTAAGCATGCAACAGCTCATAGAGAACATTTGGCTTCAGGAGAGCATGCCAGAGGATTGGAATCTCAGTGTGCTATGTCCAATCTACAAAAAAGGTGACCGTAGTGAGTGTAAAAACTATCGTGGAATTAGCCTTTTACCCATTGCGTATAAGGTCCTGTCTAGCATACTGTGTGAAAGTCTAAAGCCAATTGTGGAAAACCTGATTGGACCTTATCAGTGCGGCTTTAGACCAGGCAAATCCACGACGGATCAGATATTTACACTACGGCAGATTCTTGAGAAAACCCATGAGAAGCAAATCGACACTTACCACCTCTTTGTCGATTACAAAGCTGCCTTCGATAGTCCCATCAGGCATCGACTATACGAAGTGTCTGAGTTCGATATTCCTGCGAAGATAATTCGTCTCTGCCGGTGTACCCTTACGAATACCAAATCCTCTGTTCGGATTGGCAAGGATCTATCTGCACCATTCGATACGACGAGAGGTCTTAGACAGGGTGACGGTTTGTCATGTATGCTGTTCAACATAGTGATGGAGAAGGTGTTAAGGAAAGCAGCGGTTAACATGTCTGGCACCATATTTAATAAGAGCCACATGCTGCTCGCATATGCCGATGATATCGACATTATCGGTCGAACGATGCGAGAGGTAACAGCTGTTTTCACATCAGTTGAAAGGGAGTCAGCGAAAATGGGGTTGGCAGTGAATGAGGACAAGACGAAGTTAATGGTATCATCGAACAAAGTGTCCACCCGTTGGGGACGCAGCGTGAACGTTGAAAACTACTGCTTTGAGGTAGTGGATGAATTTATCTACCTTGGATCCGCCATGAACAAGAACAACAGTGTCAGCCTCGAAATAAAACGGAGAATAGTGCTTGCTAACAGGTGTTTCTTTGGACTACGCGAGCACTTTATAAACACCACACTATCTCGAACTACCAAAGTCCAGCTGTACCAGGTACTAATTTTACCGGTCCTGTTGTACGCCTCCGAATCTTGGGTGCTTACACAGGCAGATGCAGCTCATCTGGCGGTGTTTGAGAGAAAAATACTCCGCAAAATATATGGACCCATTTGCGTAAACGGCGAGTTTAGGATTCGGATGAACCATGAGCTGTACGAGTTATACCACGACATTGATGTCGTCAAGCGGATCAAAGTGCAACGATTACGCTGGCTAGGCCATGTCGTGAGAATGGATGAGGAAACTCCAGCGCGAAAGGTATTCTATCAAGACCTCGAAGGACGGCGCAAAAGAGGGAGACCGCGACTACGTTGGAAGGACCAGGTGGAGGAATCACTGACGCTGCTTGGTAGGACTGACTGGAGATGGTGCGCACAAGATCGAAGCGAATGGAAATCTTTGATCATTTCGGCCTCTGACTTAGGCACTAAGATATAAATATATATATGTGTCAAGTTGTTTTAAAGGCTAATAATAATAAATTGCTTTGCTGATTTTTTTACCACGGTTTATTCTTGCTTTTCCTGTGCGATCATTAGAACCGTTTGGATTTCCTTATCTCGATCAAATATGGATTCGCCAGAATTTGTCATTTTTGAAACCTACAAACTCCTTTGGTCCCGACGGAATTCCGAACTCTATTTTAAAATATTGTTCAAGTACATTGGCAAAACCATTGACTTTGTTATTTAACGCCTCTTTAAAATTTGGATATTATCCAGCCATCTGGAAGAGCTCGTATATAATTCCTCTTCATAAGTCTGGTAGCACTATAAGGGTGTCGAATTACAGGGGTATTGCTAAACTCAACGCCATCCCCAAACTTTTTGAAAAATTGGTGACTGATATTATATCTTACAGGGTCTCTTCAATTCTTGATTGTCGGCAACATGGTTTTCGTAAGGGCAGGTCTACTGTCACCAATCTGCTACAATTCTCTTCACACGTTATTGAAGGTTTTATTTCGGGAATGCAAACCGACGTAATTTATACTGATTTCAGTAAAGCCTTCGACAAGGTAAATCACAAACTCTTACTGAATAAGTTGATTAATATTGGTTTCGACAATAATATCATAAAGTGGATTTCTTCTTATCTAATGAACCGCGAACAAATGGTCATGTTCGGCAATTCCATCTCTAAGCCTATTCATGTGACATCTGGCATTCCCCAGGGAAGCCATTTGGGTCCAATTTTATTCTTGTTGTTTATTAATGATCTGCCTAATGCAATAGTGGATTCTAATTGTCTAATGCATGCAGATGATGTCAAGATATATTTATCATATAATAATGCTTCCGATCACGTTCTTCTTCAGAATGATCTTGATCGCTTTAGTACTTGGTGCGACATTAACTTAATGGAGATTAACTTGAAAAAGTGTACAAATATGGTATTCTATAGATTCCGCCATTCTTCATCCCAATATAGGTTGGGAGGCTGCACTTTGGAACAGGTTGACTCATTTCTAGATTTAGGAATATTACTTGATAGAAAATAAACATTCAATAGTCACATTGTAACAACAGTAAACAAGGCATATGGAGTTCTTTCTTTTATAAAGCGTTGGGCTAAGGAATTTACTGACCCGTATATTACGAAGAAACTTTTTACGTCACTTGTAAGACCCATTCTGGAGTACGGATCCGTTGTTTGGAATCCACAATACGATGTTTATATCAATATGTTAGAGTCGGTTCAAAAACAATTTCTACTTTTCTGTCTCAGGGATCTTCGGTGGGATCCAAACTCCAATCTTCAACCATACGTCAGCAGACTGTCTCTAATTAAATTGCCTACTCTATTGAGTAGGCGAAAAATGTTAAATTCTATTACGATTTATAAAATTCTCAGAGGTGATATAAGATCGGAATATATTCTCTCACGAGTTTATCTTAATATCCCATTAAGGACTTCTAGATATTTCAAACCCCTCTACATTTGTTTTAGACGCCATAATTATGCCGTATCTGAACCGCTGCGTAGAATGTGTTCAGACTTCAATGACATTTATCAATTTATCGACTTCTCCACATCCCCGGACTCTATTAAGTCTATTATAATAACTTATCTCAATACTTAGTCTGTAGGAACTTCGTTTTAAATTGTAGTTATCATTATTGTATCCAATTTAATGTAAGATAATAGGTGTGTGTTATATACTTTGTTATAATTCTGTTGTTTTTTAGTTTTTTCTATGCTCTTTAGTATGTATGGTACATTTAGCATCGGCTGAAGATAGTTAATCTGTAGCCGAATATGAACATTCTATATTGTTCGCTCTCCACTACGGACCGGTCCACAGTGTGTACGTTATCTCCACGTTATGGGGATGAGGCCCCCTCGGTCGGTTGGGGCGGGTGTGAGAGGCTGCGATGGGAACGTTCGTAATAAAAAATAAAAAAAAGTCATGACAAATTTGCAAATTTATTTATAGTTTAATTTATAGTTTTGCCTCCTATTACAATATTAATTGACAAAATTTAATAAATCGGCAGGTGTCAATTTGGATTTAAGGGAGAAATATTAATTTTCCAAAAATAGGTCATTTTGTATGGGAGGTACCAGAAGGGGTGATCCGATGCAGTGCAAATTCATTCCTGATTCATATTTTCATAACCGTAAAACTTACGCATAGTTTGACTGAATTCAGTGTACTTACAAAAAAGATATGTATGTAAGACTATTGGGGTGAGTTCGGTCATTTGTATGTGAGGTACCAGAAGGGGTATGGCAACGGTTTCGGTTATTTTAGGGTTTGTCTACTTTTGCAAGATAAATTAACTGACCAAATTTAATTATCCTCCGGTTGTCTGTTTGGCAGCTATCGAAGATATATAATTATCCAAAAATAGATAATTTTGTATGGGAGGTACCAGAAGGTGTGGGGCTATTCCGCCCATTTACAATCCCATAAGTTCGTTTCTAAAAATATTAATACTGATAAATTTTCATAACGATCCGTTAAGGTTTGCTCGAGTTACACTTTCACAAACATGTTAATAAATGTTATTTCTGTATGGAAATCGCGATTTTTGTAAATTTAGTTATCTTAGTAAATTGTTGACAACATCAAAAGTTGTGCACAGATTTCAATGAAATAAAGCTCATTTGATTCAATCTATATTAAACTAAATGTTTTAAGACCAACACTGTGATTTTTGTTGCATTATTTTTTTATGAATTTTTAAAAAACATTTTTTTTTGTAAAATTGTTGTTTTTTTTTAACTACAACGATATCTCTGAAACTACTAGGCCAAATTAAAAACAATGTAGGCACGGATTAAAGATAATTTTGTTGACGAGTTTCAGTTTCAGAATATAGTGAACCGTTTTCAAGTTTTTTAAATATTTGTAGTGGAAGTGCCTTAGTTTTGGACATAACGGTATATCGCGAAAAGTCGAGCTGATACAAAAAAACCAAGTGCAGATTTGGATTCAGCGTCCCAAATTACTTTTAAAACAATATTCAGTTCTTAAACAACAAATACCTTGTTCCCTTGTGTTATTTAATGTTCAGGGTTAGGGAGCAACACAAGCACGATAGCACGACTGAGTAAACCACTAGATTCGGGGGCAAATTATCTTGCCGGACAACTACCAAGTCATTCAAATTTAAATCTCTCTGAGCGAATTTCCATGTGTTTCCCTTATGAAGCTCAACTTAATACTCATTGTTCCATCTCTGTGCAAAAAGGTGATGTAGAATTTTAAGCTTCTGCCACCTATTGGCATAACTTATAGAGTGAGTCGACAAATCGGGTTCAGGGTGGGACAACAATGCACTACCTATAAGAAAATGACCAGGCGTTAATAGGTTCAAATCACTAGGATTATCTGACATGGGGCTAAGCGGTCTCAAATTAAGAGAAGCTTCGATTCTAGACAGCATAGTTTATAATTCCTTGAAGGTAAACCTTTGCGTATGGGACATCTTTTTTAACCTTCATGTGCTCGGGATTGTAAACTTACGTGGACGGTCAGATGACTACAAATGTAGCAAACGTGGAATTTTAAGTAATAAATACATATTTGCTTCAAAATTAGTGGTTAATTTATTTTGTTTTAAGACAAAATAATATATCTTACTACAAACCTAAATAGTTCTGGAAAACTAACATCTTTTGCCATGTTTGTGTGTAGAAAAATTGATAACGCACACCAGGATTGGACTAGGTGAATTGGATTAATGTATGTCATTAGTAACATCAGCAAAGCTTCCAAAGTTGTATATTCAGGACAGTAACCATATTTCATATGTATATCCCAACATTTTTGGAATGTAAATGCGTTGTTCCATTAGAGACATGAAAAGCTATTATGCCCAGCTCCGCCGGAAGTTTCGCTTCATGAAGGGGTGTGGCAAATGTTTCGGCATTCTGAGAATTTGTCTACTATTTCAAGATAATTAAACCGACTAAATTAAAAAAAATAGGTAAAATTTAATGGGAGGTATCAGAATGGATAGCTTCATTTGGACATTGTAGCACAGCTATAATATAAATCGTTTAAACTGCACAATAGATCTTGTCCACATTGATTGATTTATTGATATAAGTTCAACGAACGCTCTTAGTTTTATATAGGTTAAATACCTGATTTCATATCGTCTGCTTTGCAGTATTGCCAAATATAGTTATTTATTCGACATTTGGAAAAATTTGATGATTTTTTATACTTTGCAACCATTGCAACATGACGCTGGCGTGCAACGTCCTCATGCTCTGCAACCAAGTCGTTCTGAAAATCTTATAATTTAGTTACGTCGTTCTCTTGCGGTCTTCTCCAAGATCGTACCCAGCAAGTATAATTTCATATTTCGCGTTAATTCTTTAGAACTAATTGTTAAGAAACATAATTTGTAATTTTTGTAATAAAAAAGTTACAAGAGTTATATTTCAAAATTACTACAAATGTAGTCATCCGAGCACATAAAGGTTAAATGGGTTTTTACACCTTTAACACCAGCCTCCCGAAGACCACCAAAATGTGGTGCTCCAGGAGGAATTAAATGTCATTCTTATGATTGGGAGGCACTCATCGAGACGAGGTTACGCTACACATCCAGAAAGAACTGAGTTTGACGCGTCCACAAAAGCTGCACCATTATCCAAAAACATTTTTGCGGGACAACCTCTTCGAGAGAAAAATCGAGTAAAAGCAGCTATAAACGAATTTGTAGACAGGTCGTTTGTGGCTTCAAGGTGAATCGCTTTAGTCGAAAAACATACAAATACTAAAACGTAGCCTTTCGTAATTCGACAACCACGGCCAATGTAAGACTTTATGTCAAAAGGACCAGCAAAATCAACTAGAGTACAAGAAAACGGGCAAGACAAGGTTGTTCTATCTTGAGGCAATGCTGACATAATCTGTTCTGCAGATTACTTCTTGTAGAGGACACAAGTACAACCGTTGTTAATTACCCAAAGCTCAAGTCTCATCAGCCTTATCATGAGCGCATTTCCTCCATGAATCGAGCAACGATGAACATTTTCCAAATATAAACGTGTAAAATTACCAGAATAGGGAAGAAGTTTGGGGAATCGCTCATCATATGTTAAGGTCGGTGAGTTGGCAAGTCTACCATTCATTCTCATAACGCCACACAGTGGGGAAAATAAAGTTTTTTTTGGACATTTGAAATTTTAGGCCGCAATTCTTGAACGATTTTCAAAATTCTTTTTATTGGAAACAAAATTGTGCACAGAATGTAGGTTTTTTTATTCTGAATTCCTTACCGTTATTTTTTTTAAATTGGTCAAAGTCGATGAAAAAATAATTTTTGACTTTAATGTCAAATATTTTTTGGTTTACGTGTCCTTAAAATTTCGAACTGACCTTAATTAATGTGTACATATGTTACAAATTTTGCATATGCGTTTAACAAATTTCCTTATTTTGACAGATGATGTAACGTATTATGGTATTGATTTGTTTAAATGAAAAGCACACCACTTAGGCTACTTGTAAACACAAAATTGTTTTTTATCACCGATTTGGCTTATTTTTAACAGAAGACTTTCTTAAAACTTTTCCAGTAGTGCGATTCACTATGCTTTATTAACCACAATTGTTTCGTTTAAAAACGTTAGCCACAATATTAACCATTTTGCTATTCACTAACATATTAAACGATACCTGCTGGCATTAAAAGCCAGCTGTTTCAGTCAGCTGTTATTTTTAACAAAACAAAGTGTGGTTTATTAACACCAGTATTTTTGGTATGTTTAATTCGTTTAGAAAAGTATTTATTTATACAATCGTTTTATATAATGGCTTTGGAGAGTTTAGCCTACAATTTATTGGAGAATGAGCCAGTTAATAATGCTCTTTCAGGCAACCGGTGTGATCTTCAGTTTAAGTCCGGAATTGGCTGAATAATTCTACTTTAAAATCTAAAATTGATTACTAAATTAATATATAGTAAAAATTTGTATTATTTTACTCACTTTGCAAAAAACTATTTAAAATTTACAAACCACAAAGTTTTTGTTTGGTTTTTTTATTCCTCTTTGTTATTTTCTCCTACTTTGATACTTCGCTTGGCAGAGTTGCCACGTTGTATAAATTTACATACAGAGAAAAATAAAACTGTTTACCATGGTTAAAAATAAGTTAGTGAATCACATGGTGGTTAGTGCAAACAATAAAATGATTGGTAAATGTTAACACCAGCTAAAGTGTTAAAAGTTACTGAAACAGGTTGTAAATTAAGTTTTGTTCTAATCGGATAATAATTATGAGCAGGACACCGAGTTAAAGTGTGAAAATAGTGCATCTACATGTTACCGAAAAATATTTGACATTAAAGTCAAAAATTATTTTTTCATCGACTTTGACAAATTTAAAAAAAATAACGGTAATGAATTCAGTATAAACCAGTACAGAAATTTCAGTCAGATTAACTGACTGATAAATACCATCACCCACTATAAGATATTGTTAAGTCTTGAGTTCTTGAAATTACCCGATTTGTAATTAAAATCAGTTAGAAAGTTTCAGTCGGGCAACCCGACTTACATATACCCTTACCCTCAGTGAAACAAATAATTTTCTATTATATTGATATTATTACTCGATTTCTAAAGTGGTACATTTGTATGGAAGGTACGAGAAGGGGTGTTTCTAGGCTTCCAGATTTATTCTCCATAACTTTATCCTGTTATAGCTTTACTAAATACAGAATTTGGGCACGATTGCGTTGGGTGTATTGATATTATTACTAAATCCCTTAAGTGGGCGGAGTGGTACATTTATATGGGAGGTACCGGAAGGGGCGTGTCTAGACTTCCAGATTTTTTCTCCAAAACTTTATCCCGCTTGAACTTTATCAAATACAGAATTTGGGCACGATCGCGTTAGGTCTTTTAATAATATTAATCGATTTCTAAAGTGGGCTTTACAATTTTTTTCTTCAAAACTTTATCCTGTTATAGCTTTACTTAAAATAGAATTTGGGTACTATCATGTTTGATTTATTGATATTATTCCTCCTTCTCTATAGTAAGCGAAAAGGTAGATTTGTATGGGAGGTACCAGAAGGGCCGTGGCTAGGCTTTCAAAATTTTTCCCAAAACTCTATCCTATTATAGCTTTACCACATACAGAATTTGGGTACGATCCCGTTGGGTGAAAAGCTAGTAACGGACTTTTGCGCGGTAAAACCTCCTTACTTTCCAAAATAGAGTACTCGAGGTAGTGGGATCTTTGGCTCATCACCAATAAAAGCATTTTTTACGAAATTTATCTCTCATTGTTCCAAATCCAACGATGAGTATAAATAAGACTTCTTGAACTTGGGGTGAAGACGATGATAAAAACGAAATACATAAGAGATGACTCTTAGTGCACGGGGGAAACTTGAAATTCGAGTTAAAATATCTTCAGAAAAAGACACCTGAGACAAATGGGTCTGAATTTTGCGGGTTTCCAAGTATGTTAAAACTTGAAATGATTCTCTTGGCCAATCTTCACGGGGTAAACTTAGCCTACTTGGCTCTTTCCACCACAGATCATTTGACACCAAATCGCGCGCAAAAATGCCATGACTTGCAATGTCAGCAGGGTTATCGTGTGAAACGACATGATGCCAGTTTTTGGTACCAACTTTTTCAGATTTTAACGCAACTATGTTTGCTACAAAGGTGGGCAGTGGGACGGGGGTTTTTGAAGCCAGGATAAGACTATTGTCTAATCCGTCCAATAGTAAGCTTCCAAAGTAGTAAGGTTCAATTATATGATTAGAGAACTTACCATTTTTGCCAGAAGTGCTGCACCGCAGAGCTCTAAACGGGGTAAGGTTTCCACCTTAACTGGCGCCACTTTAGGTTTTGCAGCAAGTAAATGGGTAGTATGAATACCTAACGGGTTATGGATGCGAATATACAATGTGGCCGCGTACGCTTTTTCAGAAGCACACAAAAGGCGTGAAGCTCTGCAGTGTGGTCAGGGTTGTAACCAACCCACCGGGGAATGGTTATCCGTTTAATTTCAGCGAGCCAATTGTTCAAAGTTAAGGGTTTCAAGCGGTCGTCCCAGTCAGTCTTGTCTTTCCAGATATGCTGCATAATTATCTTAGCACCGATAATTTTCGGGGCCAGCCAACCGGCTGGATCAAACAATTTAGCAGTTTCTGACAAGACGTTTTGTGACGACCGATTTAACAGGGGTGGAAGTAAGCTTGAAATAGAAAATATATTTTCCAGCATTCCAACGTAAACCCAGCGTTTTCATGGTACTAGCATCCGAGATGTTCAGAAATTCTGAATCCAACAAATGGTCTGGTGATATATCTTCTAGAAGAGCTTGGGTATTTGAAGTCCATTTCAAAGTTCAAATCCAGCAGACGTTAAAGTCTGCACGAGCTCATTGCGGGCACAAATCGCTTCATCTAGATCAGGGCTGCGCATTTCATAGCAAAATTGTGCTACGATTACTTCACACACATTCTTATGCTCTTTCGTTTAGTCGTCAAAGAGACAGCGACGAGTGCACATGCTCGGCGAGTGTTTTGATATTTTTTGCATGTGCACTGAACAAAATTTATTCCGATGCTCAAACAAATCTATATGATTAAAACAGTTTTAATAACATCTAATGGCTTTTATGTTATATAACATTTATGGAATATGTCACTAAAAGTCATTACGATTCTTTTATAATTATAAAAGAATAATAAGATATGAATGATAATTATATGAATTGAGCTTTCAAATGCTAATTATAATCTTAACGACATTTTCTGCAACATATTTTACAATTTTAATTATCATTATTTTTAATACTATTAATACTTTTAAGATTTTTATTCCGGTTTTTGCGCCCACGGAAATTTTGGGCGTTATGACCTCCTATGAAATGGACATATCGCCCAATAAAATGGAGGTCATAAAGTCGAAAAATTAGGGCGTTATGACCTCCTCTAAAGCGGTCATACATCCCAATTCCAATTATGATGATATATAATTTCAAATGTTAAAAATTATTTCTAAATTCTTGTTTCTTTGTCTGCAATATGTAAGAACAGTTGTATTGGATAGAATATTAGTTAATGTGGATGCTTTGACTGAAGCTAAGTCACAGTCTCTTTAAAACCTTTATAAAAGATGGAATCAATGTGTAGAATTTGAATTTGTCGCAGGTGCGCGTCGAAATTGTGAACTAGTGTACACTTCATATAACAAATAACATTATAAATTTAAAACTGATTACAAAAACAAATAAATAAAGTAATTAGACGATATATTTGTTTTCAAAAATGTTAATAAATAAAGAACCGTTCTACCAAAAAAGTGGTAATGATATCCATAGTAATCATCCAGAATAAGAAATACTAATGAATGAATAAATTAAAAAGATTTTTCTTTTAAATTAACTACAGCCCTTCTATTCTCTCGATTCACACAAAGAAGTTCGGTGGTAAAAGATCATTTGTTTTATTCGTCGTCATATGAAGAAATGTGTTAGGGGAAATTTCTCCAAGATTTAACTTTTCAGTTAATTTTTTAATTAGTGTTCTTCGATCTGAATTTTGAAAACTCTTTGATGAGTTCCATTAAAATCGCGCGATTTTTCTTTCTAATTTAACGAGGGCCCTTCTATTCTCTCAGTTCACACAAATTAATGTGAAATTATGGAATTTTACTGTTTTTAATAATTTTAATATTTTTAATACTTTTTATATTTGTATTACTTTTAATATTTCTTAAAATATTTTTAATGTTTTTAACATTTTTCAAATATTTTTAATACTTTTTACTATTAATAATTTTTCTATTTTTTTTTGGCAACATTTGTGATGTTTTTAAAATTTGAAAGATTTTCAATACTATTTTGTTTACATTGGGGCCGTGCACTTTGTCCTTTTGACAAATACGTAGTCAAGAGCTCGTGTTTATTATGTAAAATATACTTACTTACTTACTTAGCTGGTACTTCTATGCAATCCCAGTGGATTATATACCGCAAGTAGAAAAATATTATAAGCGCCTCAATCTTCTGCGCTTCTTCTCCAGTTAGTCACACCGAGTTCTGTAAGGTTCTCAGTAACCTGGTCTTTCCAACGGAGTTTTGGTCCTCTTCTGCGCCGTCCATCGAGTTCATTGTCGAAGACTTTTCGAGCTGGAGCATTTTCGTCCATGCGTACAACATGACCTAGCCAACGCAACTGTTGCACCTTAATGCGTTTGACCACGTCAAAGTCAGTGTACAGCTCGTACAGCTCATGATTCATACGACGCCGATACTCTCCGTTAACGATGATGGGCCCATATATTTTACAGAGTATTTTTCTCTCGAATACCGCCAGAACCGATTAATCCGCTTGTGTCATAACCCAGGACTCTGAGCCATACATTAAGACAGGTAGAACCAGTATCTGGTATAGCTGGAGTTTTGTTCGTCGAGAGAGGGTTCTGTCATTGAATCGCTTGCTTAGTCCGTAGTAGCATTTATTTGCAAGCAGGATTCTTCTCCGGATTTCTAGGCTGACATTATTTGCTTTGTTGATGGCGGAGCCTAGGTAGACAAAATTATCTACCACCTCGAAATTATAGTTCTCAACGTTCACGCAGTTTCCCAAACGAGTAGATTCTTTGTTCGTTGAAACTAATAACTTCGTTTTGCCCTCGTTCACCGTTAGGCCCATTTTCGCTGATTCCTTTTGAATACCTGAGAAGGCTGCAGTCACATCCCGCAGTTTTCGACCGATGATGTCTACGTCATCAGCGTACGCGAGTAGCATGTGGCTTTTGTTGAATATAGTGCCACTCGTGTTTACTGCAGCTTTTCTCATTATCATCTCCATCACAATGTTGAAGAGATCGCACGATAGGCCGTCGCCTTGTTTTAGGCCTCGTCTGGTATAGAATGGCTCCGTAAGGTCCTTGCCAAAATTCACTGAAGACTTCGTGTCAGTCAGCGTCATTCCGCAAAGACGTATCAGCTTCGCTGGAATAATAAACTCAGCCATTGCTTCAAGTAATTTCTGCCGTATCGGGCTGTCGAAGGCAGCTTTATAGTCGACAAAAAGATGGTACGTGTCGATCTGTTTCTCTTGGGTCTTTTCCAGGATTTGCCGAAGTGTGAAAATCTGGTCAGTTGTTGATTTTCAAGTCTAAAGCCACACTGATAAGGCCCGATCAGGGGATAACACTGGCTTAAGTCTTTCACATAGCACACTCGACAGGACCTTATATGCGACGAGTAAAAGGCTGATGCCGCGGTAGTTGGAGCACACACTTGGATCACCTTTTTTCAGCACAGGACATAGTATGCTTACATTCCAATCGTCGGGCATGCACTGTTTAAGCCAAACCGTGCGCAGGAGCTGGTGCATGCTCGTTATCAGCTCCTCACCACCGGACTTGAAGAGCTCTGCGGGCAGACCGTCGGCACCGGCCGCTTTGTTGTTTTTCAGCCGCGATATTGCTCTTCTTACCTCGGCTTGACTTGGTGGTGGGCAACCTAAGCCGTCGTCGACAATTGGCGTGATAACTTCACGTGCGCTGCCTTCTGGCACCAGCTGTTGCTGGAAGTGTTCTCTCCATATGTGCAGCACACTCTGCGTATCCGTGACTAGATTTCCATCATTGTCCTTACAGGTGGGGAGGCTATTACAGTATCCATTTGCTCTTACTTTCTGGTAAAATTTTCGGGCCTCACCTCTATCCCTGTATCGCTCTATATCCTCGTTCTCCCGTTCCTTCATCTGACGTTTTTTTCGCCTAAATAGCTGTCTCGCCCGTTTTGCTTTCTCCTTATGCCGATCCTACACTATGCGACATTCTTCATCGTACCAGGATTTGTCTGAGCGCCGCTTTTCATATCCTAGCACGGTGTCTACGGTGTCGCGATGTCCAGCTTTCTTTGAGTTTGGTTACGTGCGTATTTCGCTCTGCTCAATCTTGTGCGCACCTTGGCTGCAACCAGGTAATGATCCGAGCCAATATTAGCACCACGGATCACACGCACGTCCATGACACTAGATGCATGCCTGCCATCAATTACCACATGATCAATTTGATTTTGGGTGTTTTGATCGGGGGATAGCCAAGTTGCCTTGTGGATATCTTTGTGCTGGAATCTGGTTCCACTCACTACCATGTTCCTTCCCGCTGCGAAGCTAACCAGCCTAAACCCGTTTTCTGACGTGTCGGTATGCAGGCTGAATTTACCGATCGATGGACCAAGAACATCTTCCCTTTCTATTTTTGCATTAAAGTCTCCAAGAACAATTTTAAAGTCGTGGCCAGGGCAGCGGTCGTATGTTTCCTCTAGGCGCTCGTAAAATGCATCTTTAATGTCATCGTCTTTAACTTCCGTCGGGGCGTGTACACAAATCAGCGTGATGTAAAAATATTTCGCCCGGATGCGAATGGTGGCTATTCGGTCACTTACAGGGTTAAACCGCGAGACCAGGTGTCGAAGTCTCTTGCCGACTATGAAACCACATCCAAATTCGTGTCTTTCTGCATGGCAGCTGTAAAAGATGTAACAGCTCTTTCGTCGTGTGCATCCCTGTCCCGTCCATCTCATTTCCTGTATGGCGGTGGTCAGCCTTGTATCCGTCGAGGACATCCGCCAGTTGGATAGAGGCACCATCTCTGTAAAGAGTTCGGACATTCCATGTGCATATCCTTAAATCATGGTCCTTATATCGTTTGCGGGGGTCGTCATCATTTGGGGGGGTTCTTATTATAGGAGAGCCTGTGTTGAGCTTCAGTAACTTCTGTTACCTACTTCCTAAGACGCATCGGTGGTAGCATGCCGATTAGGTTACTCAACGTAATGTAAAATATACATTTAACATATGCAGCCGTCACTGTCTCTCTTACGAGTTAATGAAAAGGCATACAAATATTAGTGAAGTACACAAAGCACTATTGTTGTATGGAATAAATATGTAAACCCGCTTGTTCGGCAAAACTACAATAGGAGTCTTTTCTGCAATTATTTCGTCGATTATAACACTCAGTACTTACTAATTTATACCTTTGATAGTTTCATTAATCCAAAGTAAGCGAGCGTTACGTCGATTGACTCCCATGCGCATTACTAGGGGATAGTTAAAAGAACAGACATATTACTTTCATATTTTTATTTATCTTCTCTTCTTTAAGTGCCGTTATTCTATTCATATTACTTTCATATTTTTATTTATCTTCTCTTCTCTTTTTTAAGTGCCGTTATTCTCTTAGGACTTAATGAAAAGGCATACAAATATTAGTGAAGTACTCAAAGCACTATTGTTGTATGGAATATATATGTAAACCCGCTTGTTCGGCAAAACTACAATAGGAGTCTTTTCTGTAATTATTTCGTCGATTATAACACTCAGTACTTACTAATTTATACCTTTGATAGTTTCATTAATCCAAAGTAAGCGAGCGTTACGTCGATTGACTCCAATGCGCATTACTAGGGGATAGTTAAAAGAACAGACATATTACTTTCATATTTTTATTTATCTTCTCTTCTCTTTTTTAAGTGCCGTTATTCTCTGTAGCAAATAAAAAAAAAATAATTTATAGATCGGTATGTTAAACGGTGGTTGAAAAATTCCATTTAGTGTTTGATCTACAAGTGTAAAGTCAACAACTGTGTAAAAAGTTTGTCGTGTTTGAATGCAAAGTTCTCCCGGCGTTTTTTTAGTATGGGATATGAAAGTAGCGTTCTTCAAAATGCATGAATAACTTAACCACTTGTTAACCGATCTACGTATCTATATAGAAATATATTTCGTTGGAAATTTCTAAGATTATTCTTGCCAAAACCGTCAACATATCAAAAAATAGACCTGAAAACCCGGTTTTTAAGCTGTAAGTCAAGATTTTGGAGGTGTTAGGGAAATTTGTTAAACATATTCATATTGTACTCGACCAGACCTACACCATACAAAAGGTCACTTCACTTAAAATTGTTCCATTCTGTAGTAGTATATTATTAACGAACTAGTTCACTTCACTGCATTATCTATTTCATCATATAATTGGTATCGACGAAAGTTATTACGAATTACCATTAGTGTTTTCGTCAATGGATGGTAAGCGAGAGGGTGGCGATAGTATACCTCCTATGGCATCCCCATGTTAAATTCGACACTTAAACGTATGGCGAGTATATTGACGAGGAACTCTTGTGTCATTCCTGGTATTCGATGGTATGATTACATACGTAATGCTTACCAGAACAAGCGGGAACTTTATTTCCTATATTCTCGATATCAGCATTGAATACAAACTGATAATGTCTCCAGCGCACAGTGGGAAAAAAGGTTTTTTTTGGACATTTAAAATTTTAGGCCGCAATTCTTGACCGATTTTCAAAATTCTTTTTTTGTATTATTGGAAACAAAATTGTGCACAGAATGTACGTTTTTATACCATCACCCGTAGGGATGAGGGTATATATCATTTGATACGACCCAAAAGTGTAACACATAGAAGGAGTCACTTTGGACCCTAGGTTTCTTTGAACCAAATTCGATTCATAACTTTGTAAGTCGTTTGAGCCATGTCCGTCTGTCTGTCCGTCTGTCTGGCTGTCCAGCTGGTTCGCACGATAACTTTCGAAAGCCGCAACCAAATGTTTTAAAATTTGGCACAAGTTAATATTTCCCCAAAACTACTTACGGTATTGCAAATGGGCTATATGGCCCCGCCCCTTCTGGTACCTCATATACAAATACATCATTCCGCCCAATTTATAAATCGAGTATTAATATCAATACAACCAACGGGATCGTACCCAAATTCTGTACTTAGTAAAGCTCTCACAGGATAAAGTTTTAGAAAAAAAATTGGAAGCCTACCCAAGCCCCTTCTGGTACCTCCCATACAAATGTACCTTTCCGCCCACTTGGAGTAATAATATCAATAAATCCAACGCGATCGTACCCAAATTCTTTCTTTAGTAAATCTATAGCAGGATACAGTTTTTGAGAAAAAAATTGGATGTCTAACCACGCCCCATCTGGTACCTCTCATACACATGTGGTACCGCCCACTTTAGAAATCGATTAATATTATAAGTAGACCTAACGCGATCGTGCCCAAATTTTGTATTTAGTAAAAATCAAGCAGGAAAAAGTTTTAGCGAAGAAATCTGGAAGTTTAGCCACGCCCCATCTGGTACCGCCCACTTTAGAAATCGATTAATATTATTAATAGACCTAACGCGATCGTGCCAAAATTCTGTATTTAGTAAAAATCAAGCAGGAAAAAGTTTTAGAGAAGAAATCTGGAAGTTAAGACACGCCCCTTCTGGTACCTCCCATACAAATGTACCACTTCGCCCACTTTAGAGATGGAGTAATAATATCAATACACTCGACACGATCGTGCCCAAATTCTGTATTTTGTTAAGTTATAACAGGATAAAGTTTTGGAGAAAAAAATTGGAAGTCTTGCGACGCCCCTTATGGTACCTCCCATACAAATATACCACTCCGCCCACTTTAGAAATCGAGTAATAACCCAGTAGGAAGTGTCTGCAAGACATCCTCAAGGATAGGTGCATGACCATAGTAAATCGTTGATGACACTTAGGGGACCGTCCATACAAATCGTCGACGAAATTTTCATACAAGTGTCCGCTTTGTCATGCACGACCTGATGAGCGACAATGTCGGCCAAATTTTCGTTGACGCCTATACAAAAGACCTGTCGCCCACACAATCATGCACGACCTGATGGGTGACAATGTCGGTTGAATTGTCGTTGATGACTATATAAGCGACACGTCGCCTAAGCATCATGAACGACCTGATGGGTGAAAATGTCGGTCAAATTGTCATTGATTTCTATGTATGTCTTGAATTGTCAATCAAGCCATATTAGAAAAGATGGATTTTTAGCTATCTTTTTTAGCTTTTTATTAGTATGACTAATTGTTAATACTTTTAGGAAACTACTGACCAAGAGTAAAGTAAAGGATATAAACTTTTAAGCGGCATTCATCTTCATTCGAGATTTCAAACTATAAAATTGCTGATGTTTACTCAACCGATTAATAAACTGAACATTTTTTACGTCAGATTCCATTTATTTTTCCTTTGATTTTGTTGAATGTGTTTGATGCACGACAACATCAATATTTTGTCAGTGAGCTTGTCGTCAACCGAGTGTTTTGACGACATGTACATCAATATTTCACATTTTTCTTCCTTAGTTTTTGTTGATTGTGTTTGATGCACGACAACATTAGTATTTTGTCGGTCAGCTTGTCATCAACCGAGTGTTTTGAAAACAAGTACATACATTTTTCAAATTTTGTCTTGAGGATAGCGTTGACGACAAAGTCGTATATGATGAAACTTCCTACTGGGAATATCATTATAATAGACAATTTTTTGTTGTACTGAGTCGGGTTGGAATTTTGGTACATATGCAATAAAATAGCATGGCGACCTTCACCGATATGGCTTATTTTTTACAGACGACTTTCTGAAAACTTTTCCAGGCTATATGTTAGGTTTTGTTATAATCGGACAATAATTATGAGCAGGACACCGAGTTAAAGTGCGAAAATAGTGCCTCCACATAATTATTTGCAGCTGACAAAAAAAAAAATTTTTCACTGAGATTAAATCGTAACATATGTTCACACTAATTGAGGTCAGTTTGAAATTTTTAGGACACGTAGTCTAAAAATATTTGACATTAAAGTCAAAAATTATTTTTGCATCGACTTTGATAGATTTAAATAAAATAACGGTTAGGAATTCAGAATAAAAAAAGTACATTCTGTGCACAATTTTGTTTCCAATAATACAAATAAAGAATTTTTAATATCGGTCAAGAATTGGGGCCTAAAATTTCAAATGTCCCCACTGTGCAGCGTAGAGCTAATATAGTCAAAACAGACTTTAAAACGGATCCAGTACACAAAACATTATTCCCGTTTGCGAAGGGGCTCGACGCGTTGAACACAACACGAAGTTTGGTTGTTGTACTATCAGGCTTAAATACTGCGTGATGTTGAAAATAATATAAGGGGGCCGAAAATTGGTCAGAACTAACCTTTTTCGTATGACCTAAAGAGGAATATTCTTCAATGACTGCATCGTATTGAGCTTTTATATCGGGGGTTTTTGACAAACGTGCTTCATTACGACAAAATTGAGAAACTGCAATATTTCGAGAGCAACCTAGTTAATTTTTTAAGGCGTTTTTAAGTTTAAAAGGGAGCGAAACAACATATCGACCATCTTTATTTCTAAATGTTGTCCTGCGATACAAATTGTCACAAATGTATCTTCCTCTGACATCTTACTAGTTTGTGGTACTTCTTCAATCTCCCAAAAACGAGTAATTTGTTCATTTATCTCCATTTTATTAAAAATGAAACAACTGAGTGAATTGGTTTGAGTTGGGAGACTTTGCCTGTAACTATCCCACCAAAGACAGTACTTTGAGATATTAACTCACCGTTCCGATGCTTATTAGTTTCGGTGAGCATTATTTTTGAGTATATATCCCCACTTAATAGCATGTCCATTAGAGCGACTCATTTTGTATGGGACCAAAAAAAGTATCTTCGGTCCACCCCCCAAAATGTACCTTGGCTTTTTTTATGATGAATTCCTAAAAATATTTTGCCTAGGATTAAGATCCAGTGAGCTGGACCGTTTTTAAAAATGGTCTTTTTTGAGTATTTCATAGATTTTTGATATTTAACTCAAGACTACACAGTTAATGTATGAAAAGTACGCGCTGCGGTAGAGGTAGAGGCCCCATTATCATTACTAACTTGAGACTGAGCGGAAAGTGTCTGTTGAGAAGCGATAGGACCGTCAGCCTGATAGGGTACCAATGCATCTTCAGATTTATGAAGCAGCGAATGGTGTCTTTGCTTGCAAGTATAGCAGACATTCAAACTGTGACAATTCCTATGATCGTGAATATGGTCAAACAATTTGTACAACACTTTAACCTTTGTACAGTGTCAATCGTTCATTCACTGTCATTATAAGAAAAATCGAACATAATCTTAACGGATGGAATTCGGGACAAAGAGAACAATTCATGTTTGATGGTCTTTGTTGCCCGTTCGCAGGTACAGTTGTGGTAAAAGTATTATATCTTCGACTATCATTCGGGTTTCTTTTCGGCACGGGAGAATTTCGGACTTTACTAGTGGAAGCGACCTGATTATGTGCGCCTATAATATCAGAAACTGATTATAAAGTCTGATGTCTCGTGGTTAGATATTTATCCATGTTGATTCATTTAAGCAATTCGGAATTGGTGTCCTGGGATTATTCGCATAGTCCGAGAGTGACTTCGGGTAAGCGAGTGGAACAAATAAATACGAATATCACATTCCAGAATTTGGTATCGATACCCAACAAGGACAAATTGGTTATGCATTCGTTTAAAGTTCGCTGCAATTGTTTAATATTCTGGTCAGATTCCTTCGAAATGGGGACAAGATTGAAAAGGTTCTCTAATTAAGCATTTACAAGAACTCTTTTATTTTCATAACGATCGACGAGATTTTGCCAAGCCATAGCGAATCCATCGTTCGTCATTGGACACGTTTTTATAATGTCTCGTGGTATTCCTTCTGTTTTCTGAATTAGATAATACATTTTCTGTATATCACTCAGATGCTCATTATTTCTTGTAATCATCTGAGAACACCTCAGTGTCACAAGGCGGAAGATGGGTGGGAATAACAGAATTTGAAGACTGTTTCTTCTTATTAAGGGTTTCTATTAGCAAATCGATTTTCGAAAGTCCCCGGAAATATGTAGTATATACCGATAAATATTTCGATTTTATTTCCTGTGAAGTATCTAAAACTTCAGTATAGCATTCAAGGAATGATTCCCATAAACGAGCCATTTCCTGTTTATGAATGCTCAACGAGTGCACCGTATGATCAGATTCGGGAAGGGCCGAAAGGAAAAATTCAAAGTCGATCAACTAATCGGCGCAACGGATTAAAGTGCTGAGGTCAGGCATATTGAAAAATATTTAAAAGAAAACAACGATCAAACTTTTTATGCAAACAAAAATGATCTGGAACGGAAGTTTAATAATATTAAGAAACGGTTTATTGAAAAACTTCGTTGAATTTTTTAAACACATATCTAAAATCGTAAAACTTTTAGAAAAATTAAGATTTTCGAAAGAAATGTCAAAAAAGAATTGTAGTTTTTTTTAGTAAAAGTACTTTTAATGAAGCAAAAAGAAAGTTAATTTCAAAATATTTATTTTGGTCATAAAAATATTAGAAAAATTAAAGATTTCTGAAAAAAAAATTATAAATTTCACATAAAAGTTCTGTACATGAACAATAAAGATGAAATTATTTTTTAGTTTTGGTAGAAAAAAATAGGAAACATTTTAAAATATCCGGTAAAAAATAAATTTTAGACCAAAGTTCTTGAAATGAAATTAAAATACCAAATTTAATAATGGCATTTTAAGAAAAAAAGCAACAATTACAAATTTCAAGTAAATCTTCTTGAAATGAACAAAAATAATGAAATTATTTTGAAAACTATTTATTTCGGGTGGTAAAAATTTGTAAACATCAAAGGTTTTCACGAAAATCGGGGTAAATGTTTAAATTAAAATAAATGTTCTTGAAATAACCAATAAAAAATTTAAAAAAAAAATTATTTCGGGTATCAAATATGGATCAAATATGCAAAAAGGTATACAAAAAAAGTAATAAAATATTACAAAATTTTTGATAAATTTCTACAGCACTGTGCAGTACAAATTTCTACAGGGCGATAAACAAAATTCAAAAATATATTTATGTATTCGGGTAGGAAAAACAAGATATTTTACTTTAATATATACCAATATTTTAATCAAAATGTATGCAAAACAACAGCAATATTCGTTTAAGTGTATATAATTTAATGATTTTACACAATTAATCACTTTTCGGGTTACATTTTCAACTAAAACAAATTTGACTACCTTTAAGTCAAAGTTCACCCACTGTGCTACTGAGGCACACTAGTTACGATTAGCAATCTAGCTGGACAAAAGCCAAAAATGTATGTGCTTCAAAACGAAATATATTTCAATGTAATTAAAGCTAGATATTTGTGCAGTTAGAATATCATAACGGTTTTACAAAAAAAACAACTAAGTTTTGTGCGCTGGCGTAGGTGCAAACATACAGTTCTGTGAAAAGCTCATTTTTGATTTAGAAGTCAAGTCAAGCGGTGAATACAAAAATTCAATATTTCGAGTGTACAAAAGAAATTTAAAAATAATAAAATATGTATACAATTTCTATAAGTATGTACTTACATTTTTATGCAAATTCTTGTTATTTACTTATGTAGATATTAGCGTATTATTTAGCTTATACTAACACTAATTTCAGAAAAAAATAATTTTGTTTCTTCGTGTTTGGCCTCGCAAAAGCAAGCGCCACAAAACGCCAGCGAAATTATTATTTTTGTGTATTCTCTTGCAACTTACGAACAAAATTATAATAATTTCGTGGCAAGTCCTTTTTTTAAATTGGGCATGATTCTGAGTAAAATGTAAAATTTTGTCAAAAGGTATATTTTGGAGGAATAATATCTTATATGAAAAATAGGCTAAAATTCAAACTGACTAGTATAAACTGACAAATTTTGGAAAAATGTACATAAAATTGTCCTTAAAAAACAGATAGCAGAATTTTGCCATACCTTACAACAAATTCAACAAATTCCCTCAACGGCGAAAATATGTTTCAAAATTCCGAATTTTGTACTAAAATGACCAGACAGTCTATGTTTATGGCAGGGAAGTTGAAATACTTTACGGTTAACTAGATCACATATGTGGTCAGAAAAATATAATGAGCTATCTCGTCGGCGTTTTGCGATTTGAGAATTTTAAAAAACTTTGTTTTTGTATTTATTCGACCGTAGCATAGTGGGTAAAACACGCGACTACCATGCGGGAGATCACAGGTTCAATTCCTGGCTCCAGTCATCTTAAAAGAAAAAAAAATTGTTCCTTAATTGTCGGCTCTTCTCGAATGTTGTCGTCAGCAACTTCGCAGTATTTGTGTCGAGTCAATCGGCATGTGTAGTAAGAGCTCATCAAGCAGTGACGTTTGCATTCGTCGATAAACAAGTAGATGCCGTTAGTTGCGAATCTAAAAATAGAAAGCGTGTTAATTCACAACAACGCGAGAAGCTATCCTATACCTGATTCATGGGGTGTGAAGGGAAATTAAGTAAGTAAGTAAGTAAGTTTAAGTGAACATTGATTTGGAATTTATTTCAAGCTCAAGAACAGGGATTTTGAAAGAAGTTAATAGCAGAATGATATTCTCATAATGCCATGCAGTCTGTACAGCTGTCTTGGAATCAGCCACGAATCCTCATCAACAGATTTTGGTATAATGATTGCAAAACGTTTATCAAGTCGTATGCACAAGAATTCACAACAAAATTAAAATTCTCGAAAAATTTCGCAACGATTCACTATGAGAAGCCATTTGCTAAACTTCTTTCTTGTTTGTTTGTTTATGTTGAAAAAGCCGTTGGCAAAATGTATTAATACAGGTGGCGTTAACAGCCAGCTGGTTTTAACTTTTTATCTGATTTTGGTGCCTCTGCACTTTCAACTACATATACTCGCCGAGTGACGCCTTTCGGTTGTCAACATTTTGTATGGAGATTTTGACACTAGAGAGGAACTACACAAAATAAATTGCCTGTTGTTGTTGCAATGCTAAATTTGTTGTACAGATAACTCCACCTTTATTAAGACATCTTGGCCGTTGGCTTTCAAAAAACATGTATTTGTTGTTGGTTTTGCAACCAACAGAATTGCCATAAGCATTATTTCAGCTTTGCGACCCGTCGTGCCCTACGTCATTGTTTTCGCCGGGAAGCTTTTTTCTCAGCGGAGTAACTACACCGCAGTAAAACACCCAAAGAACTTTAAAAAATAAGATAAAGTCTTGCTTGTTAATGGTGTGCTGATCGATGTAACACTATATTTTTACTTCATTTCTTTTCTTATGCTAAGCTAGACTCAATGCAATGTTTTTCAATTGTGCTTTGTAGGTTAAACAATGTCATTGGAAATATATAAAAGAACAACAACAATGCTTCAATGCAGTAATTCAACAAAACTAGTTTTCGCTAAGCATTGAGTGATTTTTTCATTTTTTTTAACTAGTTGATTATACTTCAATGATCATTAACAGTGTGGAAAATACATATAGGACTATTTAGAATTGGATACAATATAAGTAACTATATATAAATGATTTTTAATGTTTTGTTTTTAAGAAAATTTTAATTCTATTGATATTTTTATAATTTTAAATATTTCCTTGAATGTGAAAGGCCGCAACATAGTCCCGCCTTGGAAGCTTCTTCCAACCATTTCATATGACAGCGGCCTAGTCCATGGGCAGTGGACACAAACGGTGGATACTTCTTTTCAATTTCCCTGATTTTGTCTGGATGGTGGCGACTCTAATTAATCCATCGTCACCGTAATGGGTCTCGATTACGCGTCCCAACAGCCAGGTTGATGGCGGCATATTGTCCTCGGATATGAGGACTAAAGTTCCATTATCTAGATTTTTAACTACCTTCTGCCATTTCATTCTTTCCTGCATTAGCGTTAGGTATTCTCTGGACCACCTTCTCCAAAACTTTACTTGTACTGCCTGAATTCGTTTCCATCGGTTGAAGTGAGAGATGTTTAATTCCTCCTCATCTATTGGCTCCGGGAATGAGTTCAGTGGCCTTCCAATTAAAAAATGCCCCGGAGTTAATGCCTCAAGATCATTTGCGTCGGATGACAGTGGGCAAAGTGGCCTTGAATTCATAACTGCTTCAATTTGTGTAACTGCAGTGTTTAGTTCTTCGTAAGTTAATGAAGCTGAGTTGCTGTGCCGCACCAGAAGATACTTGGCAATTTTCACAGCACTTTCCCACAAGCCTCCAAAATGTGGTGATCGAGGTGGAATAAAATGAAACTGGATGCCTCGATTCGCACATTCATGGTTAATGGCATCTTTGCCTGTTTCTGTGAACATAGTGATTGTGGACTTGTTCAACTTCCGATCCGCTCCAACAAAGTTTGTGGCATTATCGCAATACAAGTTGGAGCAAAAACCCTCCGTGCAAAGAAGCGCTTCAGTGCTGCAATAAAAGCTTCGGTGCTCAGGTCAGACACCACTTCTATGTGGCAAGCTTTAGTTAGGAAGCAAACAAAAATGGCAAGATACACCTTATATGGACGTTTACCTCTAATTTTATAATGAACCGTTATGGGACCGGCAAAATCCACCCCTGAGTGCTCGAAAGGACGAGCATTTCCTCTAACCCTATATGAAGGCAAGTCACCCATCAATTGAACTAGAGGTTTAGGTTTATATTTGAAGCAACGTATACATTTTCGAACAACTTTGCGTGCTATCTTTCTCATATTAATAACCCAAAACCGTTGGCGAACAAATGCTGATAAAGCTACAGCTCCTGCGTGTAAATTAAGTTTATGAATGTAGTCTACCAATGCAATCACAGCTTCATGATTTCCTGGCAAAAGAATGGGATGTTTCACTTCAAATGGAAGCGCTGATTTTGTTAAACGTCCACCCACTCTTAGCAAAGGTATATCAGCATTATCCAAAAACGGATTTAATTTTTGAATAGAGACGGATTTTGCAGTTTTATTTAGTATTAGGTTTTGTTTTTCGTGAAAAAATAATACGTTTTGTATATTAAAGACAATGTAACTCAAACCACCCTGCAATTCTGGTACAGTTAAATATGAGTTCATCTTACGCTTTTCTTTACATTTTATGCTCCTACGCCATCGATAAATAAGACCAAATACTCTTTGCATTTTTGGGAAATTAGTACAGAACTTGCAACTAGATACTAAATCCGTAGTTTCAGTACAGTTCTTTGTCGTAGTTAAACTAAATTCAGCCCTCCGTTCCTCCATTTCCTCCGCATTCTGTTTGGCGTCATAATACACTTTAGGCCACTTATCCCTTGATTCAAATAAAAATGAAGGTCCATTAAACCACAATGTAAAGACTTTCAAATCGGAGGGATACATTCCCCGGGACACAATGTCAGCTGGATTTTGCTTACCCTCGACTTTATACCAATCTGTAACTAATGCAAATCGGAGGGATACATTCCCCGGGACACAATGTCAGCTGGATTTTGCTTACCCTCGACTTTATACCAATCTGTAACTAATGACAAACTATGAATTTTACTGACTCTATTAGCTATAAATGTGGACCATCTAGAGGGATGTGACGACAACCACTGAAGAACGAGAGTAGAATCGGTCCAGTAAAAGGTAGCAGAAAATTTTAACGAAATTGACCTTTTCAAGTGTTCCATAAGTTTGGCCAACAACAGTGCGCCCTCAAGCTCTAAGCGAGGCAGTGAAATTGATTTCAAGGGAGCCACGCGAGATTTGGCAGCCATTAACTGCATACTAAACTTTCCCTTCATATCCCTTGTTCGTATGTACACAACTGCGCCGTATGCTCTAACTGACGCATCAGAGAAACCATGCAATTCTATAGACATTATTTGGTCTACAGACCAAAATGACCTTGGAAACTCCATGTCTTTCAATAAAAATAACTCTTTTTTAAACCGTTTCCATTGGGTAGTCAATTCATGAGGCAATGATTCATCCCAATCCAATTTCAAAAGCCATAAATGTTGTAGGAAAATTTTACCCAAGACTATAACGGGATTTATTAGGCCCAAAGGGTCATAAAGTTTTGCAATATCTGAAAGCACAACTCGTTTTGAGCATTTTGAATTCGGTATATCAGTATAAGAAAAATAGAACACATCCTTCTTAGAATCCCACATAATACCTAAGGTTTTAGCACAATCTTCAGTTTTTATAGCAAGAGTTTCATGAGTAGAGTTAAGGTCTGTACAGTTTGATCTCCATTTATGGAGACTCATATCCATTTATGGAGTTCAAATTTGCCGCAGCTAAGAATATTTAATACTTCCTCTCTTAGACGAATAAGCTCTTCCATAGAATTAGCTCCAGCTAACATATCATCCATATAAAAGTTATTTAAAATCGCGTTGCTTCCCAAGGTATGTGTTTCACTATACATCTCTGCCAAATATTTTAAGCAGCGAACGGATAAAAATGGTGCAGAGCTTGTACCATAGGTAACCGTTTTTAATTTCAAAACTTTGATGGCCTCAGTCTTTTGAGGACGCCACAATATACATTGACACATGCAATCGTCTTCATGAACTTTAATTTGTCTGAACATCTTAGCAATATCCGCCGTTAAGGCATATTTGTACGATCGAAACCGAACTAAGATATCAAAAAGATCAGCTTGGAGACGAGCACCAACAAACATCTGGTCATTTAAAGACAGTCCATTATCAGTTTTAGATGAAGCGTCAAACACGACTCGCAATTTCGTGGTTGTGCTCTCTAAACGAATAACGGGATGATGTGGTATAAAATATTTTTATTATTATTAGCCTTTAAAACAACTTGACACATATATATATTTATATCTTAGTGCCTAAGTCAGAGGCCGAAATGATCAAAGATTTCCATTCGCTTCGATCTTGTGCGCACCGTCTCCAGTCAGTCCTACCAAGCAGCGTCAGTGATTCCTCCACCTGGTCCTTCCAACGTAGTCGCGGTCTCCCTCTTTTGCGCCGTCCTTCGAGGTCTTGATAGAATACCTTTCGCGCTGGAGTTTCCTCATCCATTCTCACGACATGGCCTAGCCAGCGTAATCGTTGCACTTTGATCCGCTTGACGACATCAATGTCGTGGTATAACTCGTACAGCTCATGGTTCATCCGAATCCTAAACTCGCCGTTTACGCAAATGGGTCCATATATTTTGCGGAGTATTTTTCTCTCAAACACCGCCAGATGAGCTGCATCTGCCTGTGTAAGCACCCAAGATTCGAAGGCGTACAACAGGACCGGTAAAATTAGTACCTGGTACAGCTGGACTTTGGTAGTTCGAGATAGGGTGGTGTTTATAAAGTGCTCGCGTAGTCCAAAGAAACACCTGTTAGCAAGCACTATTCTCCGTTTTATTTCGAGGCTGACACTGTTGTTCTTGTTCATGGCGGATCCAAGGTAGATAAATTCATCCACTACCTCAAAACAATAGTTTTCAACGTTCACGCTGCGTCCCCAACGGGTGGACACTTTGTTCGATGATACCATTAACTTCGTCTTGTCCTCATTCACTGCCAAACCCATTTTCGCTGACTCCCTTTCGACTGATGTGAAAACAGCTGTTACCTCTCGCATCGTTCGTCCGATAATGTCGATATCATCGGCATATGCGAGCAGCATGTGGCTCTTATTAAATATGGTGCCAGACATGTTAACCGCTGCTTTCCTTAACACCTTCTCCATCACTATGTTGAACAGCATACATGACAAACCGTCACCCTGTCTAAGACCTCTCGTCGTATCGAATGGTGCAGATAGATCCTTGCCAATCCGAACAGAGGATTTGGTATTCGTAAGGGTACACCGGCAGAGACGAATTATCTTCGCAGGAATACCGAACTCAGACATGGCTTCGTATAGTCGATGCCTGATGGGACTATCGAAGGCAGCTTTGTAATCGACAAAGAGGTGGTAAGTGTCGATTTGCTTCTCATGGGTTTTCTCAAGAATTTGCCGTAGTGTAAATATCTGATCCGTCGTGGATTTGCCTGGTCTAAAGCCGCACTGATAAGGTCCAATCAGGTTTTCCACAATTGGCTTTAAACGTTCACACAGTATGCTAGACAGGACCTTATACGCAATGGGTAAGAGGCTAATTCCACGATAGTTTTTACACTCACTACGGTCACCTTTTTTGTAGATTGGACATAGCACACTGAGATTCCAATCCTCTGGCATGCTCTCCTGAAGCCAAATGTTCTCTATGAGCTGTTGCATGCTTAAAACAAGCTCATCTCCACCCGCCTTAAACAACTCAGCTGGAAGACCATCAGCCCCAGCGGCTTTGTTGTTCTTTAGGCGGGATATGACAGTTGTTATCTCAGCTTGGCTCGGAGGTGGACACTCGATGTTATCATCTTGGATTGGTGCACAGTCTTCATCGGCCGAGTTTTCACACATCAATAGGCTGCAGAAGTGATCTTTATATATTCTCAGTACGCTCTCGGAGTCAGTAACGAGATGACCATCCTTGTCTTTACAGGAGGGAAGACCTGTTCCATGTACCTTTCCTTTTATCTTCTGATAGAATTTTCGGGCTTCACCTCTGTTCCTGTAATCTTCTATACACACATTATTCCGCTCCTTAAGCTCTCGTTTTTTTCGCCTGAAGAGTCGAGTCGCCTCCCGCCTCTTCTCCCTATACTTTTCATGAACAGCTCGCGTTGCCATTGGCTGCAGTTTGCCCCTGTATGCAGCATCTTGTTCCCGGGTGGCATCGCGGCATTGGTCATCGTACCAGGCATTATCGTTAAAGGGCTTCACATACCCTAGTACGGACCGCGCAGTCCTTTCCATCGAGTGGGCAATATGTTGCCATTGCGCGCTAGTATTTTCGGGAGTTGGAGCTTCAAGAAGTAGTTGAGTGAGTTGGTCAGAATAGGCGTTGGCTATCTCCGCGGTCTGCAGTTTAGCGATGTCAAGCTTTCTCTGTGCCTGGTTACGCAGGGTTTTCGCTCTGCTTAGCCTAGTACGCACCTTCACTGCAGTAAGGTGGTGATCTGAGTTGATGTTCGCGCCTCTGATCACTCGTACGTCTAAGACACTTGACGCGTGCCTTCCATCGATTACCACGTGATCAATTTGGTTTCTCGTTACTTGATCAGGAGATATCCACGTTGCTTTGTGAATGTTTTTGTGGTCAAATCGTGTGCTGCTAATTACCATGTTCCTTGCTGCAGAGAAATCAATCAGTCTGATTCCGTTTGGCGATGTGTCAGTATGCAGACTAAATTTTCCGACTGTTGGGCTAAAGACATTCTCCCGGCCTATTTTGGCATTAAAATCTCCCAGCACGATTTTAACATCATGGCCCGGGCTACGGTCATATGTTTCTTCAAGTTGGGCGTAGAATTCGTCTTTGACCTCGTCACTTTTCTCCTCCGTCGGAGCATGAGCACATATCAGCGTGATGTAGAAAAATTTTGCCTTTAGTCTTATGGTGGCGATTCGTTCACTGACAGGAGTAAACCTAGAGACCAGGTGTCGTAGTCTCTTGCCGACCACAAATCCACATCCAAACTCATGCTTTTCCGCGTGGCAGCTGTAGTACACGTCACACATCCTCATCCGCGAGCATCCATATCCAGTCCACCGAATTTCCTGTATAGCAGTAATGTCAGCCTTATACTCTTCGAGGACATCCGCCAGTTGAATAGAGGCACCTGGTCGGTAAAGAGTTCTAACATTCCAAGTGCATATTCTCAAATCATGGTCCTTAAAACGTTTGCGGTGGTCGTCACCATTTTGGGGGTTTCTTTTTCTCTTATTTCTCATTTTATTCACTGCCATTATACTGGTGGCGGGTGGCAAGCCCAGGCACCAGGTTCTGCATTTTATTCCTACTGTCAGGAAACATTTCAGCCGCTCATTCTGAGGCAGACGCTGACCAGGAAGCCGCCCAATATGGAACAGACGCTATGGATTTTCGCAATTTAGTTTTCGGAAGATGTGGGTTGCTAACCCTCGTCTCCTAGATTGGTAATACGGCTGCTATCTGCACGTCCAATCCCACGATGCAACCATGCTTCAGCGGTTCAAGCCTACTTTCCTGAGACGTCTCTTTGACCATTCAGGATACATGGTTGTAATGCCTTCTAACTTTAGCTAACTTCTAAGCGGTTGCTTTGAAGTCATTGCCCAGGGAATACTTGGTCTAAGACCGGAAGTAGTTAGCTGCTTGGACAGTGCCACAAAGGAATCGATTCTGGTCACTCCCAAGTGAGTAACAATCAGTAACTTTCCACCTCTGAGCAAAGTCCCATTCCCCAATAAAATATTTTACCAACTTTAAATCAAAGTCTTCAGCTAAAACTTCCAAATGACCCAATAGTGCATACCTTTCAATAAATTTTGTATAATCATTTTTTAATTCAGGACTTCGATCTAATTTACGTTCTAAGTTTAAGAAACGTTTCAGGGCAATGTTGTAAGATTTCCCCAGTGAGCAGTACCCATTGCGAAAAGGTAGTCGCACAATAAACCTTCCGCTCGCCGTGCGTTCAACTGTAGAAACGAAGAAATTTTCGCACATCTGCTCAGATGGAGATAAGGAAGTGACACTCTCTTCGTAACTATTTTCGCATTTCCAAAACAATTCGACTAATTTTTTGAGCGTGTTATCTTCATCACTATCTGAATTTTCAGACACAACTAGCGAATTCAAAGCCTGATTACTACATTCTCCAACTACTACCCAACCTAATAGGGTTTTTTGCAGAACAGGAAGATTATCAGCCAGCCTTATTTGACCCACCGCTAATAATTTAAAAAAGAGACCAACACCAAGCAGCATGTCTACTCTGTTGCATTGGTTAAAATATGGATCGGCTAATTTAAGATTTTTCGGTAAATTCAAACTTTTAATATTAATTGAACCATTTCTAGAATAATTGGTGATTTCTGGCAGGATATATAACTCTAAGCTGCAGCAAAAATCAGATAACCTTGACTTTATTAATGTGTTTACCTTTCCATCAATGTCAGCATTGGAATTTCCTATACCGCTTATTTTTACCAACGACCTTTTGCAAGGGAGCCTTAATCTGTCAGCAAGACTAGCAGATATAAAGTTTAATTGACTACCAGAATCTAAAATGCATCTTATTTCATGAAACCTTCCAGAAACATCTTTTACAAATATCAACGCAGTAGCCAAAAAATTCATTGTTGAAACAGAAATTATTGAGCTATATAAAGCCGCATTTTCATTAACACCTCTTTCATCTTCCTTTTGTGTATCAACTGTTCTAGAGTTTACATTTTTCGTATTTTCCCTATGAAGCATGGAGTGATGAGGTTTACCGCATTTCTCACACTTTCCGGCCTTACAATCTCTAAGTGAATGATTGTTGTTTAAACACAAAATGCAAATTGAATATTTCTTTGCCTCAAAATATTTTTGATGTGGTGAAAGGTTCAAAAATGAGGGACATTGAATAAATTTATGTGCTTTGCTACAACAAGGACACATGTTTTCAATAGGGTTTACTGCAACGGATAAGACTTTAGCTTTAGATTTACGTCCGACACGTTTATTGTGGTTCCGCATATTACCAGTATCATCAACTTTCTCCATATTTACTTCACAACTTTCCAAAGATAAACATCTATTTGTAAGGAATGTTTCTAAACAGCTCCATGATGGTAAGTTATCTACTTTAGCATGCTCATGCCATTTCGCTAATGTCTCATCGTCTAGCTTTAATCGAGCTAAGTAAAATACCAGTACATTCTTTAACTCTTCAACTGAACCTAAGCCTTCGAGAGAATGCAAGTGGGAATTAATTACATCTATTAAGCGTCGCAGTGACTCAGAAGAAGGGTGAGAAACCCGTTCTAAATCAAATAATTCTTTTACATGTGATTGAAAAATTACTGATTTATTTTCAAATCGTTTCCTTAACAAACTCATTGCCTTTTTATAGTTAGCACCAGTAAGCTCTAGAAATTCAATTGTTCCTAATGGTACAGGTCCCAAACAAGATCTGAGATGCACAAACTTAGACAAATCATCCAACTCGCTATCTGAATCTATTATTGATTTGAACGTATTGAACCAATTGGTCCATTCTGTATATGGAGATGGAGATAAGGAAGTGACACTCTCTTCATAACTATTTTCGCATTTCCAAAACAATTCGACTAATTTTTTGATCTTCATCACTATCTGAATTTTCAGATACAACTAGCGAATTCAAAGCCTGATTACTACATTCTCCAACTACTACCCAACCTAATAGGGTTTTTTGTAGAACAGGAAGATTATCAGCCAGCCTTATTTGACCCACCGCTAATAATTTAAAAAAGAGACCAACACCAAGCAGCATGTCTACTCTGCTGCATTGGTTAAAATATGGATCGGCTAATTTAAGATTTTTCGGTAAATTCCAACTTTTAATATTAATTGAACCATTTCCAGAATAATTGGTGATTTCTGGCAGGATATATAACTCCAAGCTGCAGCAAAAATCAGATAACCTTGACTTTATTAATGTGTTTACCTTTCCATCAATGTCAGCGTTGGAATTTCCTATACCGCTTATTTTTACCAACGACCTTTTGCAAGGGAGCCTTAATCTGTCAGCAAGACTAGCAGATATAAAGTTTAATTGACTACCAGAATCTAAAATGCATCTTATTTCATGAAACCTTCCAGAAACATCTTTTACAAATATCAACGCACTATTTTTGGCTACTGTTCATTGTTGAAACAGAAATTATTGAGCTATATAAAGCCGCATTTTCATTAACACATCTTTCATCTTCCTTTTGTGTATCAACTGTTCTAGAGTTTACATTTTTCGTATTTTCCCTATGAAGCATGGAGTGATGAGGTTTACCGCATTTCTCACACTTTCCGGCCTTACAATCTCTAAGTGAATGATTGTTGTTTAAACACAAAATGCAAATTGAATATTTCTTTGCCTCAAAATATTTTTGATGTGGTGAAAGGTTCAAAAATGAGGGACATTGAATAAATTTATGTGCTTTGCTACAACAAGGACACATGTTTTCAATAGGGTTTACTGCAACGGATAAGACTTTAGCTTTAGATTTACGTCCGACACGTTTATTGTGGTTCCGCATATTACCAGTATCATCAACTTTCTCCATATTTACTTCACAACTTTCCAAAGATAAACATCTATTTGTAAGGAATGTTTCTAAACAGCTCCATGATGGTAAGTTATCTACTTTAGCATGCTCATGCCATTTCGCTAATGTCTCATCGTCTAGCTTTAATCGAGCTAAGTAAAATACCAGTACATTCTTTAACTCTTCAACTGAACCTAAGCCTTCGAGAGAATGCAAGTGGGAATTAATTACATCTATTAAGCGTCGCAGTGACTCAGAAGAAGGGTGAGAAACCCGTTCTAAATCAAATAATTCTTTTACATGTGATTGAAATATTACTGATTTATTTTCAAATCGTTTCCTTAACAAACTCATTGCCTTTTTATAGTTAGCACCAGTAAGCTCTAGAAATTCAATTGTTCCTAATGGTACAGGTCCCAAACAAGATCTGAGATGCACAAACTTAGACAAATCATCCAACTCGCTATCTGAATCTATTATTGATTTGAACGTATTGAACCAATTGGTCCATTCTGTATATTTTCCCGAAAATGCAGGTAATTTTAATTTTGGTAAATTTGATGACGGTCTGGTAAAAACACCGGATCCATTTAAAGTTTGGTTTAATGCCGCGGGCTCATTTGTACTTGAACGTCTTTGGTTTTTCTGAATTACAGATAAGATTTTTGACTTTATTTCACAATAAATATCTTCAAATTGCTGGCGTTTATCAAATTCGTTTTCGTCCGCTGACTCTTGTTCAATTGATGTTTGAATTGCACAAAGTTGAGAAAAGACCGACTCTATCAAACTCAGACGAGTTTCTAATTCGGACACAGTCAAGGAAGCATAATTCTTGAATACATATGTTTTGTTACGCGTCAAAGAATTTATCAAACTATCTCGCGATTTAGAAAGATCTTGCCTTTTCCCATATTTACGTATTAATTCGGACTGTGTATCTTGCCACTTACAATTTGATAAAATACCTGTGACCTTAACACTTCACCTTAATTACAACCCCTTGCAACAGCTTAAACGGCGGGGTAAACTCACTTGTGAATATAAATCGCACAGCCAGATGGAAATCAGATCAAACTAGTGATAGGACAGCCAATATGTACAGCACCACTCTTACAACGTAGTTGCAGAATCCTAGATGATAGCTGATGAACACCAAAGCCCAGCATCAAATAACACCTCACAGCTTATCGTCAGCAGCAACAACCTCAAGAGCTCGCTTTGACAACTCCGGCCCACAGCGACAAATTATTTAATTTTATTTGAGACTTTCTTCAAGTCCCTGCTCGGGCGCCAATGTTTTCGCCGGGAAGCTTTTTTCTCAGCGGAGTAACTACACCGCAGTAAAACACCCAAAGAACTTTAAAAAATAAGATAAAGTCTTGCTTGTTAATGGTGTTCTGATCGATGTAACACTAAATTTTTACTTCATTTCTTTTCTTATGCTAAGCTAGACTCAATGCAATGTTTTTCAATTGTGCTTTGTAGGTTAAACAATGTCATTGGAAATATATAAAAGAACAACAACAATGCTTCAATGCAGTAATTCAACAAAACCAGTTTTCGCTAAGCATTGAGTGATTTTGTCATTTCTTTTAACTAGTTGATTATACTTCAATGATCATTAACAGTGTGGAAAATACATATAGGACTATTTAGAATTGGATACAATATAAGTAACTCTATATAAATGATTTTTAATGTTTAATGTTTTGTTTTTAAGAAAATTTTAATTCTATTGATATTTTTATAATTTTAAATATTTCCTTGAATGTGAAAGGCCGCAACAGTCATCATCATCGTTGTTTTTTGTATTTATTCGGTCTGTTTAAGTGAACATTGATTTGGAATTTATTTCAAGCTCAAGACTAGGGGTTTTGAAAGAAGGTGATAGCAGAATGATATTCTCATAATGCCAGGCAGTCTATACAGCTGTTTTGAAATCAGCCACGAATCCTCATCAGCAGATTTTGGTATAATGATTGGAAAATGTTTATCAAGTCTTATGCACCAGAATTCACAACAAAATAAGAATTCTTTCTTAAGTGCATAGACTCGAAAACCTTCGCAACCATTCTCTATGAGAAACCATTTGCTAAACTTCTTTCTTGTTTGTTTATGTTGAAAAAGCCCTTTTCAAACAACATGTTTTGTTGTTGGTTTCACAACCAAATTTTTTAAAAAAAATTGGGTATTTTCGACTTCCCTTGCCGGGAAGCCATTGTACATAAATGATTCAAATTTGGCATTAAATATATCTGCATGAACATTTCTATAAGAAATAATAAAGAAGTTGGCACCCAACGGAAGAAAGTTTTTTGTTACACACGATAGAATATAGTCGCCATTTTTTAATTTTCTTAAATATCTCTTGACCTAAATGAGATAACATATACATGTAAGCATGTTTGTGAAGGTTTTTCAACACTCTATCTAAATGCAAAAAAACACGAGGTGGCAAAATTTCTAATGGCACCAACATCTTTCAAATTGGTTGATTGAGTCATTCCATAGTAATCGCAGTGTAATATAAAACTTTTACAGTGTATGTTTTCGAAAGCTGACTTATATCTTTTCTAATGGAACCATTCCTTAGTAATCGCAGCTTAAAAGTACCTATTACAGTCATTTTTTCAAAAAGTTCGACACCTTGCCACGCCTTACATATTCTCAAAACTGCAATTTCTAAAAATGAGGTTGTGTTTCTGTAGGTAGGATGTAGCTTAGACTAGCCATAGCGTTATATAGAAAAAATTAAAAATGTGAAATCCAAAAGTTTTCGCACTGAAAAATATGAGGCTGGGGATAAAAAGAATTATGCATATTTTTTTTTTTTTTTTTTTAATTCCGAGTACCTCCGGGTTGAGCCCAAACTTTTTTTACATTACCCATTAAGGCTGAAGTGCAGAATATGGGGCGGGAGCCCGATTAAAAACCAAAAATATGCCATTGTCTTCATCTTGGTCCCCAAACATCGGAATGGTAGGTCAAAGTTGACGCTCAGGCCCATAGGGCCCGGGGGTCAAAAAAGAGGCCCCTTTCGGTTTTATGATGACCCCCCAGGTGCGGGTACTCAAATGAAAGATATTTTCGAGACGAATCCAACGAAAAAAAAAATTTTGCGTGCGGCGCTACTAAACCCAACACAGGCGTACCGTCATTTCGCCCAATGTCATTTCGCCCAAAAACAACCATGACATATCGCCCAAAACATGTCATTTCGACCAAAAACCTAACTACAACATGACATATCGCCCAAATGTTATGACTTAAGACTCAATCCAATTTTTTTGGGCGAAATGTCAGACTCATGACGACGGCACGCCCTGCTGCATACGTCGCAGTCAGTCTTGTACTCTCTCTCTCGGTGGGGGGGCACGCCCCCGCCGCATACGTCGTAGTCAGACTCGCTACTCTCTCTCTTTCTCTGGCATTATTAAAACACGAATGCGGTGGGGGGCACGCACCCCTAAGGCGGGAGCAAGAGTACAAGACTGACTGCGACGTATGCAGCAGCGCGTGCCGTCGTCATGAGTCTGACATTTCGCCCAAAAAAATTGAGTTGGGTCTTAAGTCATAACATTTGGGCGATATGTCATGTTGTAGTTAGGTTTTTGGTCGAAATGACATGATTTGGGCGATATGTCATGGTTGTTTTTGGGCGAAATGACGGTACGCCTGTGTTGGGTTTAGTAGCGCCGCACGCAAAATTTTTTTTAAAATTTTTTAAATTTAGTTAAAAATAATTTTTTTTTCTTGGTATATCCCGGAAATGGCTCTAACTCGGTCCAGGAGACCCGTAGGAACCTAAAAATAACATCGTTGGATTCGTCTCGAAAATATCTAGTACCAGCACCTGGGGGGTCATCATAGAACCGAAAGGGCCCCCTTTTTTGACCCCCGGGCCCCATGGGCCTGAGCGCCAACTTTGACCTACCATTCCGATGTTTGGGGGCCAAGATGAAGACAATGGCATATTTTTGGTTTTTAATCGGGCTCCCGCCCCATATTCTGCACTTCAGCCTAAATGGGTAATGTAATAAAAGTTTGGGCTCAACCCGGAGGTACTCGGAATTAAAAAAAAAAAAAAATATGCATAATTATTTTTATCCCCAACCTCATATTTTTCAGTGCGAAAAATTTAAGGGCTGAAAAAAGCACCACGTTACTCCACAGAATTTGTTGGATCTGCTTATGTTGTTGGCATCACCACAGTTTTGCGAAAGGATACTGAGAATGTCAACATATGTTGACACTAAGCCTTTCCTGAGCACCAATTCAGTGTCAGCCATGTTCGTTATAATCGAAAAGAAAATTAGTATGTTGCAATCTACTGTCCACAAACTATCAATGAGTACAACGGGCATAAGAGTGGAGTCTAGCTTATGAACACCTATATGGGTCGCAATGGACTGCAAGTTAAAACTCAGGATATGGCTACCGACATTGCCGGGCTTACATATACTCTCACCCTCAGTAAAACATAAATTAAATTGATATTATTACTCGATTTCTAAAGTGGGTGGAGTAGTACATTTGTTTGAGAGGTACCGGATGGGGCGTGTCTAGACTTCCAGATTTTGTTTTCCAAAATTCTAAAACACACACGTACTGTATCAAATGCAACATCTTTTGTGTTTTCCAAAACCAAAAGCTGTTTTATAAAGTAGAATGTACAATAATAACTAATCATATATAAAACTGTTTCAAAAAGCATCATGTACAAGAATAACAGACGGTCTTTCGACTTTCTCACCTGAAGCTTTCAGGAAACATTTTAAAAAAATGGCCCCAAATTCGTATTTTTAAGCCTAAAATCATGATAGAACTTAAATTCTTATAACAAAATAAATCGAATTTCGATTTCAGTGGCTTAAGGGTTAATATTTTACTGAAAACTATAATGAATGAATTATATAAAATTATCCCGAAGAATACTAACACCTCCCTTGTATCCTAAAGTGGAAAAAAATATGTTTTCAAAATTTTTTTTGGTACTGAACCAAATTTGGCCCGATTTGTCTCTGATATTTATATATATATATATATAAATTGTGTTGAATTATATGACGTTTTCTCAAATGACACGCCCACTTCCCATATATCCCGATAATTGTGTTGAATTATATGAAGTTTTCCCAAAGGACACGCCCACCTCCCATATATCCTAAAATGGAAAAAACTTATTTTTCCCAAAATTTTTGTTGGTATTGAACCAAATTTGGTTCAGTTTGTCTCTGATATTTAATTTTAGGATATAAGGGAAGTTGGAGTGTCCTTTGAAATAATATCATATCGTCCCCTTAATATAACAATAGTGTATGTGCTCATACACCATTATTTTTTTTTTATTTAAAATCTCTATCATTGATTCTTTGCCTGGTCAAAATTTCGTTAAAATCTACTTGGACAAAGTGCGTCAAAAGGTCATTGAAAAATAGTGTATAATTTATTTTTAAAAAATTTACAAGGAGGAAATAGGCGCAATTTTTTAGATGAGCCATATGTAGCAGAGAATGAGAAAAAATTCGAATGAATTTCTACTTATTTTTGATTTATGCAATGTATGTATTAATTAGTTATAATCTTTTGTTTGTAATAACTTAAATTGCAAAGAAATGAATATGTACCAATAAATTACCAAAACTATAAACAAATAATCTGAGTTTGTTAAATGTTACTGTTTTATCATGTTACAAATTGATATTTTCGTGATCAAATATTTCGGAAAAGCTACCGAATAATTATTGAATAAAACAGTGTCCATACAAAATAAAGTAGTGTATCAGATACATCACACGAATTTTTAAAAAATAAAACAGCCTATGTGCCGTATTTGCGTTTTGAATCACATAATTATGGTCTTAAAGGTTACGTAAAATAATAAAACTTGGTCAGTTTATAGAACAGGAACGGTATTATGTAGTCGTCAAAAAAATTACCATAAATAACATATATTAACCGCGATATTGAGGTTTTAATAGACATCCGATTTGACGAAAACTTTAATCTCGATATACTCTAAACACCGAAAAAATTATACACTATGTGTGTGGATATAAATGCAGTTATCTTACCGCGATGTTAAAATTTAATTTTCAGACAATTTTAGAAATTGTATGCATCCAAAACAAAAACAATGTTGTCAAACAAACTATGTGTTTACCAGAGAACGTCAAAAATCCCACTTTGAATCCATTTAAAGTATTATTCGCAAAACAATTACATACAAGTATTGGACGAAACAACTACAAGTCGCTACTTATGTATACCAACTATAACTTCTGTAGGTACAAATGTAAACAGTCGATGGGTTATACTTCCAAATACCCATGAACTTATAAAGTACAATTGCGAGTGTTGGATGTTGTTGGGCGCATCAATGATTTAGTAAGAAATAAACGAAACCACGTATGAGTGTTAGATTATACAGAAGTAAACGAAAACAATTACGAGTGTTAGGTTGCGAAAGCACAAACAAAGTTACTGCTCTGCAGTATGTACATGTTGTTTACGAATGTAAGAACGAGCAAAAAAGATGATCTATGGCGATGATGGTCTTAGCTAAACATCTTCATAATTAAGTTGAGTCTGCTGAATTCTGACGTCGTGAATATTTAGTTGTCATTTCGAACAGAGAACGTCAAAAATCCCATTTTGAATCCATTTAAAGTATTATTCGCAAAACAAATACAAATACATACAAGTAATGGACGAAACAACTACAAGTCGCTACTTATGTATACCAACTATAACTTCTGTAGCAGTGATCTACGGCGATAGGAGTTTTCTCCACTACTAGTGTACTCGCTGTTTATGCGGCTGCGGTAACAAACTGCTTGGCTATTTTTGTACCTTTTGTTATATTGTTTTCTCTTACCGGGATAGTTTGCCACCGCATCAAAAAACCATGAACCAAAAAATTAATCTTTGTTGTGTGATCTTTTTCTATGGTGGTGGTTAAGCACGACGACGAAGAAACACAAACAAAAATATTACGAAGAAGAATACGACGTCGGTACGATCGCCACCAACATACTAACCGCCTCCTTGTCGATTTGTTACGTTTTTTTTTGCTTATGTTTTGGCGACAAATGTTAAACAAGTTCATTAGGCCGACAGATTTTCAACAGAAACAAAAGAGTTTTAAAATGTCAGATCATACATTTGTTTAGACAAAACTATAGAACTTTTTCATTTCATTTTCCTGACCTATAAAGAATGTCTCCAAAAAATAAGCAAAAAGAAAACGGTACAAATCCACAGCGAGGCGGTTAGTATGTTGGTGGCGATCGCACCGACGTCGTATTCTTCTTCGTAATATTTTTGTTTGTGTTTCTTCGTTGTTGTGCTAAACCACCACCATAAAACAAGCACACACAACAAAGCGTCATATTTTTGTTTTTGTTTTTTTTGATTCGATGCTCTATTGCAACAAAAACAGTAAACACAAGAAAGAGCTTTACTCCACCGCATCAGTTTTCGTTCGATATTTCGAACACTTGCGTATTAAAAATACTAAGTTCGGACGCGGTGCACCGGCGGCAATGGTCTATCGGTTCTGATCTCTGTTCTGTAGGTACAAATGTAACCAGTCGATGGGTTATACTTCCAAATACCCATGAACTTATAAAGTACAATTGCGAGTGTTGGATGTTGTTGGGCGCATCATAGATTTAGTAAGAAGTAAACGAAACCACTTATGAGTGTTAGATTATACCGAAGTAAACGAAAACACTTACGAGTGTTAGGTTGCGAAAGCACAAACAAAGTTACTGCTCTGCACTATGTACATTAGGGTAATAACTTTTTGCATTTTTTGCAAATATCAAATCTCCCCAAACGAAATCGTGTAGGGCATGGAAAAATATTAAGAACTGCGTTTTTAGTTTTTCGCTATCGTTAAAAAAGGTTACGCACCAAACGCGTTAAAGTTTCAAATCAAACAAAGTTTAAAAAAAAAATTATTGAAATAAAAATAATACAAGTTTATATCCGCTTTGTAAAACATCTCGTATTTTGAACCTAAAGTTTATATCTTACAATACCTACTTTTAATCATTTATTGTTATTATTTGTTTACATACCAACATATGTATAAACCATATTTAAAAAAAAAATTTATGAAAAATTGAAAAAACGTATATAAAAGGCATTTTAGAAATCGCTGTCGGTGCGTAAGGTTTTTTCAGCAAATTGAACTGAAATAGTTGTTTTTATTATTAATACAATATTTGCCATTAGAAAAGCCCTAGGGAGAATGTTGTCCAAAAAAAGTTATTACCCTAATGTACATGTTGTTTACGAATGTAAGAACGAGCAAAAACGTTGATCTATGACGATGATGATCTTAGCTAAACATCTTCATAATTAAGTTGAGTCTGCTGAATTCTGACGTCGTGAATATTTATGTGTCATGTCGAATTCAATCATGTTTGTGTGAGAGGAAATAAGGGTGGGTAGAGATATATTTCGTTACAAATAGACCCTATAATAATAATAGAGTGCAAACATATCTATTTCAATGCAAATGAGAGTTTGTTAGCATTCACTGGTTTATAGGTATGGGTACACGCAAGTATACAAATTATAAGTATTTACTTAAGTATACTTTTTTGCCGAGTACTCTTTGTCCCTCTCTGCACTCAGAAAAAAGTCCGTACTAAATTTGAGTACAAAACATACTAGATTTTAGTTTGTAAAATTTACTCAAAACTAGTAAACTTGTACTTAAAATGAATAAATTATACTCAGATCGAATACGTTGTACTTGATTTGAGTATGCGTTGAAATAGTGCATACTTCATATAAGTACGTAATTTTACTCAAATTGTATTCTTTAATATGAGTAAAATTGTACTCACCTTAAGGAAAATATTATTTGTTTGAAGTATGGCATGTAAATATTTAAGTTTGCAAAGTGTTGGAAACAAAATTGTGTGGAAGAATGTAAGTTAAGTTCGCATTGTACTTCAATTTACTCCAGATATTTAAATTAAGTTCAAAAAGTTGTAGAACAGAGTACACATGTATGATGGTTTCAAGTATAGCTGTAGTAATTTTGTGTTACGGTGTACTAAAATAAAGGAAGATTATCTTCAGGAATATTGTACTTAAATAGAGTACGATCTTACTCAATTTTAGGTTGCAAATAATAAGATATAGGATATTGTAGACTTAAAATGGACAAGCAAACTACGTTAAAATAATACATTTGTAACAGAAATTTTTATTCAAAATAAACTAGAATTTGGGGACGAAAAACTTAATTGTAGTATGCTCAACTTATATGAAAAGAGAATATTACCCAATGGTAGTTCGAAAAATAATCAAATATAGTAAACATGCGTACTCAAATTAGGTAAACATTTACTTAAAAATAAGACATTACACTAAACCTGAGTTCATTTTGAATAAACAATTGTAACAAAATACTTATTTGAAGTAAAAAAGTCTTTAGCTATGTGCCAAATTTGTTGTCATTAAGGGTATTCAAGTTGAGGAATATAGTTGTAAATATGAGAAGCGTCCAACTAAATTTGAATACATTTGTAATTAATTTTAGTTCACTGTGCACTCAAATTAATTTCATTCCCAGAAATACAGCTCTGTGTTCTCATAAGTACACACAAAATGTGAGTGAAAGAGATAAACTCTATGAAACCATAATGTGCAGCATTCAACAACTGTGAAACAAAAAGAGACAAACATTCGGCAGCGATCGAACTATGTGATTTGTGTGTGTGTGTGTGTATAAGTGTTTGTGCATACAAGCTGGTATTTGTTGCGTTTAGAACAGTTTTGTTGAAGAGGTTTATGAGTAAAGTGTTTATTTGGAGTGTCATATTAGTGTAAAAGAAATTAAATAGTGATAAAGTGTTTTTCGGAGACTGTAAAAGGTAAGTGATAATAAGAACCTTAATTAACAATTTTAGATGTGTATAATTAAAGTAGATTGTAGACGAAAAAGTCTTTGACGTGGTTTTCTCAACCGAGGTGTTTGCAATAGAAAGATGGGTAAGTACAATAGTGTGTTGGCTAATGGGTGTTGTGTGTGTGTGACCGGCGACAATAACAAAGTAATTTGAATTTCATTAGAAGCTTCAATTGCAAATTCAATAATATGTAATGAATTCAAATTTACAATTAATGTTACTAAAGAAATTCAAATTGTATGGCGCTTGTTTTTAAAGAATTACGCGTATGTAGTATGTTTGTGTGCAAAAATTTATGTTACAAATTGTATAGAAAAATCCAAATTGACTTGAAATTAGTAATTGGAATTTAGTGTGAAAACATGAATTCAAATTCATTATTGTCATTTAAATTCGAATTCGTTTTTAAATATAAAAGTTCCTTTAATATGGAATTCTTTCCACAAGTGTCAAATGCAAATTTAAATAAATTTCTGAATACCAAACTCCAATTTCTAATACTAATAATAATTTAAATTCAAATTTCAAAAATTACAATTGTATTTTAAAATTTAAATTTTTAAATAAAACTATTAATTACAAAAAATTATAAACTAAAAGTGTAGAATAGTTTATAATTTGTTATTGAATTTAAATTTGTAATTTGAATTTCACAAATTAATTAATTAATTAAATGAATTCCAAATTGTAATGGAATTTAAATTTGTATTTGAGTGCAAATTTCAAATTAAAATTTAGAGGTGTCATTTAAATTAAGATTTTAAATTTTAGAATTATGTAATTCCAATTTGTAATTGGAATTTAAATAAAAATATGTAATTTCTAATTATAATTTGAAATATGCAGTCAGTATCTGAGTTAAAATTAAAAAATAAATTTAAATACAAAACTAAGTTTTGAAAATTAAAATTGCAGAATGAGTGACAAATCGAAAGCAGAATATAAAATTTTAAATAAAATACTATTTCTGAATTATATTGCTATTATGATTTCATTCATTCTTAATACAATTACAGAATTCAATTTTAGAGGCAATTCAAAATTTTAATTAATTTGTGAATACCAAATTACAAATTCTAATTTTAATTGAAGGTTATTGCTGAATTTGAAATTTAAACTACAACTAAAAATTTGAATTTACTTTTGATTATTAATTTCCGATTACTTATACTAATTACAAATTTGAATTTATTCTTGAATTTCAAAAGTGCAATTTGAATATTTAAATTCATTTCGATATAACAAATTCTAATCCGATTACTAATCACAAATCGGAATTTATTCTTTCTAAATTCAATCACAAATCAAATTCGATATAAACGTACATTATGAATTCAAAATTAATTTTGAATTTTAGATCAAATATCAATTGAAATACAATTTGTTAAACTGAATCGAATTTATTTTCGTTTTCTAAACATTTCAAACCCCCTTGGACTATAAAAACTTGATTTATCTTCGTTAATTCATATGCTGGAGTGTTTTATTTATTTATTATTGGCGTGATCTAAATAGTTTTAATTCTTGGCTTTCGCGTAATAATACTGCAAATTTTTTAATGGTTCAGTTTGCTGTCAGATAGTTAGACTTCTAGCGTGGCTCGTCTGTGTCACGGCTACGTATGATTTGAGACCTCCTCTATTATGCTTGAAGCAGTTTACTCATGTAAAAAAATAACCGTTTGCAATATAACTGACAATGATGAGACTTTGACGCAGTTTATTATGCCGCGGGGAAACCTAAAGAGCAGGTTCTAATTGTTTAGATCAATACATTTATTATATATCAAGTCAAATATTAAATCTATGTAACCATACGTAAAATAGTTCATCTGCACATTTTGTAGACAACTGGCTTCTAAATTTTCTTTTGACTTTAAAATTTGTATTTTAAATTCAACTTTGCCGTTCGCCAAATTTGATTTAGAGAAAAACACAATTCAATAATTGAGTTAAAGATTTTCATTTGAATAAAAACCTCCACGCGGCATATTATTTTATATTTGCTAATGGAATTTGATTTATAGTATTCTTTTAAAATAATTTTATCTAATGAACTTGTATTTGTGCAAATTAATGACATATTCGAATAATATCATATAATATTCGAATATGTAATTAATATTAAAAATCCCAATCCCTCCTCAAAATTCTGAGCATGTTGGCCAAACATTAACTTTAATTACTTTACCTAAAATTTTAAGGCAGCGAAGTCGTATTTTGCAGCGATGACGTACAATTTGCTGACATTTGTATATCTGCAGTTGGAAGTGGTATGTATTAGTTATGTAAAATAAGTGTATTTTAAAATTAATAACTACTTGTACGCATGCGTGTTCTAGCATCAGACATAAACACGGTATTTCTGCAATATCAGTCAATTGCAAAAACAATTTATTAATAATAATAAAACAAAAGTTACTTATTTTGACAGCATTTTCTTTCTTTTAAATTATTTATAAGCTTATATAACGTAATTATTAAAAAAAACTTAAAGCTAGTTGGGGGAAATGCAAATATTACATTAACCATGATTAAACTTAATTTTAGTAAAAAAAATCCAATTTTAAGTCCGTTTGATTGTACATTTAAGTAAATTTTCGCTAATTTCAAGTATGCATGCTTATTTTAATCCCTTTGAGACTTCAATTTAGGGTAAAAAGTATACAAGCAAGTCTGAACGAACTTAAATATGGTAAATTTATACTCCATAAGAGGACAGAAAAACTTAAGCAAAGATAAGGATGAACTCAAATATAGTGCATTCAGTCTTACAATGTAAGAAATTTTTGTTTATACTGACTATGTTAAAACTCAATTTTAATACCATCAAACCAAATATAAGATCCGTTTAGTCGTACATGTAAGAAAATTCTTGCTAATTTCAAGAAAGCATACTCATTTGCAGTTCCTTTGTGACTTCAATTAAGTTAAACTATATAAATTGCACTACGCATTACCATATATCGTACTTAAATGTAGTTTAATTTGCATTAATAAAGCGAAAATGCGGACTTCAATTTTGAAAATTTGCTTTGTAGTAAGTCACATTTTCTCTTTTGAATACGATGCAAACTTCAGTGATTGACGGGTGTACTTATTTCAAGTCAATTTGTGGTAGAATTCGGGAATATCGATAGTAAAATGTAAGAAGTGCGTACTAAGGAGAACATCATTTCCCCTTATTTTAAATATTTTGTACTCAAATTGTATAAAAAAAAACTACGAATGAATAAGTGCATACCTGTTTGTTAACACATCATACTTGCTTTTAGTATATGTCTACTTACATTCAGTAAATTTTACTCATTTATATTTCAAGAATATTTGAATGTAGTTACAACTTTACTGAAATCAAGTATGAAATGAATTCAATTTGAGTAACCGTAATACTTGGCTCCGAATTGATGGTCACCCTTACTCAATTTTAGTAAATATTTCCTTAAACTTAGTACATGTTTCTCCTGATGCATACTTATTTGTAATGCCGATTTACTACTTTTGATTCAAAATGTGTTCAGAAATAAACCGTGTTGTACTGAAAACAAAGAAATGTGTACTATATTTTAGTACGCATTTTAGACTAATATTAAAGAAATTTGCAAACTCAATTTGAGTACTGAGTTACTTGGCGCCATATGAAGACTCATTTTACTCAATTCTAGTTCAATTTTACTTCAATTTAGTTCACTTTTTTCTGAGTGTGGTGTTTACTACGGTAGAGTGTTTTATATTATCTTCGCCTATTTTTGCAGACTATACAAAACATTTATTATCAAATATTGAAATGAATTGTTACATAAAAAGTAAAAAAAGTACAAAAACAGTTAAAGGTTTGAAAAACAGTACCTTTGCGTACTGATTTACGTGTTATACTTATGATATTCATACGCCACCATATAACAATATAACAAATGAGCCTAAAACGTGAGATATTCCGCTATATGATAGTTACTAACTTCAAATCGATATATCTCGATTCCTAGACGTGACCCAGCGAAACGCCGGGACACGTATAACTTCTTTTTTACCGATATAACTGAACCCTTTCCGATCACTGACCACTACCATTTGTCTCACAGTGTTATATTATCACCCGATATAGTAGGTAATTTTCCAAATACTAACTCAACAGCAGAA